>VDFB02321687.1:29849-75602 GCA_007258455.2 Sequoia sempervirens
TTCCCAAAATGAGACACTTGCCTCCATGGGACACATAGATAATCTTCGTCTAAAACAAGAGTCTCCTACTCTAGACATATTTGCAAACAATCAATCTATAGTTGAATTCACTAGAATCTATGACAATGACCATAAAGACGGCTTTGACATCGACTTGGAAGCACCAGTAGAATCATTTGAATCTGACATGTTACAAAATCAAACCAAATATTTCTAACATGTCAATGAAGCTACGACATCTTATCAACTAGGATCATTTGTCTTTTTCAAAGCAAGCTTCTCACAGATGAGAAGATTCCAAGTAATAGTTTCCACATGTACAGAATGATGGGTTAGCATCATGTTTTTGAAATGATAAATTTACCCCATCGCAAATAGAATCTGTTAGAACATGTAATATCAAGGCAAAGGACTAGGCATGTATGAGCAAGGCATTCAAGAACCAATACAATTTCATGAAAATCCTAGACACAAGGTTTTAGCTATTCCTCAATCAAAGAATCTAATGAAGTTAGTGGTACCTCCTTGATATTAGAGGCAACTTTATCTGATACAAACATCAAAATAGGGGCCACAAGTAATCCTTGTCATAAGATTGTTGCCAACACTCCTTCTATCCATACCATAAACCATCATTCCCAATGTCCTAAACCTTCCATTTGGAACCAAAAAAACAAAAAGTCTTACAAGTCAAAAGTTCAAAATAAAATGTCAAAGGCCATTGAATCAAGCAAAATTCCAAGTGGACAAATGAAGTTAAAATGGATCCCAAAGAAAAATCAATCAAGCAAAGAAAATACGTCAAATCCAAAAGTAAATGTGTCCTCTCCAAGATGTGTCCTTCTTGGACTTGGACCTCATCAAAATGTCATTTTTCTTTTCAATATGTGTCCTTCCTAACCTAAGGCACCATCAAATTTTCAAACCATCAAACTGTCGAACTATCAAACCGCCATGCAAACAATCTTTGGAAAAAAAATATTGGCAAACACATTGAATTGCTGTTGATTTTTTTGGTCTATTTTGTCTGATCTTTTGTCTATTTTTTCTATTTTTGCTGGTCTATTTTGTCTCTTGGTCGTGCTACTAGCTACCTCGAGGATGTCCCATCAAGGATTTAGAGGTGCGATGACGTCCCATGACCTATTATGTTTTTCTTTGACTGTTGTTTGTGGATTGTCTTGGCAAAAAGACTGAGACAACTTGGCCCTTAGTATGAGCTAGGACATTCCTTGTCTACGACTGTTTGTTTTGCAAGTGGATGACCTTGCAGACCTTGGTCTATGTCATACCATGGTGTTTGTTGTCCTTTTGTGTCATTTTACCACCCATTGATTATTAGTCAGAGTCTTGTCTAGCAAAATATGCATCTTTAAAGTTGTCTCCACCAACATCCATATCCTCCATGCTAACATTTCTTCTATGCTGCTTATCTATTTTCCTCGTATCCATTTTGAGAGCACACTCGTGTTCTTTAAACCTTCATGTCCTCTCAAGGGGGCATATCACAACCCTCCTCGTCATATTTCCTCATCCTCTTTACACTAGGGCATGTTTTGAATGAATTTCTTTAACACAACACAATAAACTACATTGTATCAAAGAGGGGAAAAATGTAGACACTAAAAATTGTCTTAAGGCCTGCAACTCTTATTTCTCTGTTATTTCTCCTTTCATTCTTCATAATTAAATAATTTTAATTATTTAATTAATTTTTAAAGTCATATGTCTTCTATTAATTAAATAATTAAAATTATTTAATTAATTCATTTCTATCTTTATTCTTCCTTGATTAAATAAATAAATTTTATTTATTTAATTTGGTCCACTCTCTTGAATTTTGAATTAAATCATTATTTAATTCAAAATGATTCATTTTGTCACATTCCTCTATAATTAAATAATTTATTTAATTATTTAATTATTTTCTAAAGTCATATGTCTTCTATTAATTAAATTATTTAAATTATTTAATTAATTCATTTCTATCATTATTCTTCCTTGATTAATTAAAAAATAATATATTTATTTAATATTTTGTCCACTTTCCACTATAATTAAATAATTATTTAATTATTTAATTATTCATTAGTCTTTTCTCTCATAAATTATTTATTTAATTTGGTCCACTCTCTTGAATTTTGAATTAAATCATTATTTTAAAATTCAAAATGATTCATTTTGTCACATTCCTCTATAATTAAATAATTATTTTAATTATTTAATTATTCATTGACCACCTAAATTAAATAATTTTTATTATTTAATTTCTCTTATCACCTCTTTATCCATGCCAATCTTATCTTCCACATCAAATCTTATCTTTTGACATCTCATTTAATCCTAGCCCTCGATTAAATTATCTCATAATTCAATCTCAACCCTTTAAAATTATTTAATTAATTCATTTCTATCTTTATTCTTCCTTGATTAAATAAATAAATTTTATTTATTTAATTTGGTCCACTCTCTTGAATTTTGAATTAAATCATTATTTAATTCAAAATGATTCATTTTGTCACATTCCTCTATAATTAAATAATTATTTTAATTATTTAATTATTTTCTAAAGTTGTATGTCTTCTATTAATTAAATAATTTTAATTATTTAATTAATTAATTTCTATCTTTATTCTTCCTTGATTAATTAAAAAATATATATTTATTTAATATTTTGTCCACTTTCTACTATAATTAAATAATTATTTTAATTATTTAATTATTCATTAGCCTTTTCTCTCATAAATTATTTATTTAATTTGGTCCACTCTCTTGAATTTTGAATTAAATCATTATTTAATTCAAAATGATTCATTTTGTCACATTCCTCTATAATTAAATAATTATTTTAATTATTTAATTATTCATTGGCCACCTAAATTAAATCATTTTTATTATTTAACTTCTCTTATCACCTCTTTATCCATGCCAATCTTATCTTTTGACATCTCATTTAATCCTAGCCCTCAATTAAATTATCTCATAATTTAATCTCAACCCTTCATCTTTATCATTTTCCCTAATTTAGCCCTAACCATGTATTTCATACTACAACTTTCAATCTTGGCCATTGATTAAGACATCATATTGACATCCAATCTCAACCATTCATTCAAATTTTTATTTTCTATAAAAGACCTTACCCTTGTCATTTTCATGATCTACACATATTATGCAAGTACATGTTGCTAGTGTGAGACAACAATCTTCAATATTTTGCTAGTCACTTGTCATAGGCTTATTATTGCACACTCAAATCTAAGGGAAATTATCATATTCAAGCAAAATGGAGAAGTGCAATGGGGGTGAATCAATGGAGGCATGAAGATTTGATAATATTGTTTTATGCTTTATGTCTTTATGCTCATTTGTGCTTCATTGTTTATTAGGGTTTGATTTATATGTTTTATTGCATTTACCTTAATATTTTAGCCATAATTACATAAATTTATGGTAAACCATGGAAATATCACAAAAACCCTCATTCATCTAAAAATTCACAATAAAATCACTCTACAACCTTTTCTTTATGCTCTAAATGATTCAAATGTATGCAATTAATCCAATATAATAAAAAAATTGGTAGATATAGATCAAATCCACCATTACTGTATTTGCATGCTTGAGGGAGTGACACGTAGTAAACATTTTCTAAGTTTAAATGTAGGTCATTGATCATCAAAAAATCAACGATTATTGTAGAAATGTGAATGTACTTGCACAAAATTAATGAATTTTCTTTGTTACTCTAGTGCTTGGACACATATCACCATTTCACACATTCATGGAGATAAAATGAAATGGCAAGTCACTTCTGCAAAGAAGGAAGCTCTCACGAAATCAAGAAAATAACAAGGAATGACATGTGGCATGATTTTGAGAGTTCACAGAAGAAACAATAAGAATATAAAAGCTCCCATGATAGAAGAAGCTTGCATGAAAATAGAGTAATTCTTGTGGCTAACCTGACATTGTGACAACTTAGCTCAAGACAATATGAAAAACACTTTTCGAGGATTCACAAGAAGGAAATGCTAAGATCAAAAGCTTCTCCAAGGGTTATAACCAATGCAATTAAATTAAATGCTAATATTTGAAACTAACTAGGACTAATGTGGGACCACATGATTGGTTTGCCACTTGATAACATAAGGTTTTTAAAATCACATGTGCAGTAACTAAAACAACTGAGGCTAATAGGAAAGGGGGTTGATAATATATGGCTCAAGAGACATCACAGGGGAACTTAAAACACTAAGAACCTAACTGGTAGGTTACCAATCAAAGAGAGTGAAAGGGAAAAATGCTTATAATTTGATTGGAAGAAGACCCATATAGGTCAGTAATAAAAGGAAATGGACTGTCTTTTAACAATTTTATGGGGAGATAATGATAAAATGAAAATTTCTTGTGAACCGAATGAAGTGCGCAAAATAACACCATGTGTCAAGTGGGACTAGGAAGAACGCAAGGGGTTAAGCGATATCTTAAAATCACATACATGGAATAGGCTTAGTTGGTACTTAGGTGAATGGAGTCATTATAACACAATGAAATAAATTTCATTATACCCATCATATAAACATCATGATCATACACAATATCAAATGTCATTAACCATGATGTATGAATATAAAGACTATGCACATGGTCATAGGAAATTTTGATGCACACAATCCTCTATGCACAATTCACATAAAATGCATGGCACATGTATGATTTTATGCCATATATGGTATTCAACCCTTTTGCACACCCTTTACAAATGAGATAGATAGTGATGGAGATAGGGAGATAGAGGGAAATATAGAGAGATAGAATATGTACAAGCCATTAAAACCATTTATCAATACATACGAAATATTTATATATATTGATGTCAATAAGAATGAGAAGGTATACATAATATAATCAAAATATTGTATGCAATGCCATTTAGCCAATATTATCTCTTAGACTGGGGTTGAGGCCCTAGCTCGGTTGGCTAAATATTTCCTATTGTAGGAGGTTGGTCACGAGGTCTAGTCTCCCCCACCCCCATGGTACTAGAGGGTGTGTCGCACCAGTGCCATCGATCACGTTAAAAAGTTTACCAGGCGCACTGCAGTTTATAGGGGGTCGTGCTACCCAATTCCTATAGTCTTATATATATATATATATATATATATATATAATCTCTTAGACTACAAAATTCTATTAATATATAGCAATATAAATTGTTATGAATATGTTATAAAGACTTACAAAATGTCTTCATTTGTGTATCAAAGACTATTAATGAACATTCTACCTCTATTTGCCTAACTAGTAAGCACTTTGGAGAAAATATGAAATTTCCTAACAAAGGATAATCATTTGACAAACCAATGGTGTCCTTTTTTCTATCTATAAGAGAAAAAAATTACCATATTATGATAGACGAAGATTGGAAGGAAAAATGAATGCTTAAAATTTAAAAATATATCCTCATGATTTGTCCATTTCTAGCCATAAGAGTCTATCATGGGTCTACAAATAAAAAAGTAGTGATAACATTATACTTTTTACTGCTGGATATCAGAACTAAAGGTAAGGAAGAATATGTTCAAATAATACAAGGCTTGATTCACATTATTTGGTTCCTCCAAATAGTGACAAAGGAATGATTTACTAAATAACCATTAATAAGCTAATTTGAAGTTTAGGGAGAGAAATATCCTTGACTCTTCATTGATAAACTATATTGGAAAGTAAATAGAGAAATCCTTTAGCAAACATGGCATAAAGGATTGGGGCCAATTCTAGATAAATTGCATATGGCAATAACCTATTCATTCTCATTTCTAGATTTTTTTATAATCCAAGTTATCATACCAAAACTATGGTTAAGATAACTATTTTAATAAATATTTTCATCTTTGTGATGATGTTTAGTTAATAGTTTTAATAACATACTCATTTTTCATGAAATGACAAACAGAATTGGTATAGTTCCTTAATTGAATTTATTCTTTTAAAATTAGGGTATTCATCCACAGTTTATGGTGCCACATTTTTTCTTTATTGATCTTGTACTAGTTTCTCCAGCTTGGTTGCTTGTAACCATGGTAGATTGTATGTAAAACCCCCTTCTAATCAACCCTTTTGCTTTCACCATTCCCTTTTGATAGGTTCATTATCTTCACAATAGTGATTAAACAAATGCTTATTATCATCTTCCTCTCTTAACTATAATTTAAGGAGTTGACAACCATCTATTTCATAAGTGTCTCATTCCCCACAAACTTTATAATATACATTTTTTTAATTTTCAAGGAGCTATGACCAAATCCACTCTTAGTGCAACAACTTTTTTTTCTTGTTTCATTAGTAGGAAATAATTTCTTACATGTCCTTTGTTTGGACAATAAATACACCAAACCTTTTCCCTCTTTATGGGTGAAGGTTCCTAATGAATTTCTCCTTAAGTTAGTATAACTTGTTTAATCCTTGATTGTTTGAACTCTTGATTTAACCTTTCCTTTCTTGGCTTTCTACCTCCTTATATTTCCTTCTCCAGGATTGTGTTTCTATTCTACACACTAATTCCATCATACCTAAATAACTATAGAAAACTCTTCAATCCCATGACATTTTGAGTTTAGGCTGAAAACTAGATATAAACAATTGTATTCTTTATTTTATATACATGGTTCTTCCATCTTTCATATTACCACTTTAAATTTTTAATCAAATTTCTTAATTTTCTATTCCTTCTTCTAGATCATTTCCCTCATCTAACTCTCTAATGTTTCTTCTAGGGATTAAAAAAAATTATAAACAAAATATTATTTTAATTCTTGTCACTCCTAATTATGTGTGCACTTCTTCATGTACCATTTTAAAGCTTTATTTTTAAGAATTCCTAAAAAGTTATAGATTTTAGTTTGATTGCATTTTATTCCATTTTGTTACCATGCAAACATCAATACAAAGTGTGTTCAAAAGGCCTCTTTGGTATCCTTAACAAAAAATAGTAATTTGACCCTATAATGTTCCATATTATTTGGTAATGGGTCTCATGGTTTTTTTGCTACTATTTAAGATTATAGACACTGAAAAATGTCCAAGTCTGCAAGCGTCATTTTTCTTGGTTGTTGTCCTCTGATAATTGAATAATTTTAATTATTTGATTATCCTTGATCATATTCCTCTATTAATTAAATAATTTTAATTATTTAATTAATTCACTTTCTAATCTTTATTTTAGCTAGATCGATTAAATAAATTTAATTGTGTTGCTAACATTCCTTTCTTCAATAATTAAATAAAATATTATTTATTTAATTATTTGTCTTTCATCATTCGTCTATAGTTAAATAATTATTATTAATTATTTATCTATTCATTTATCTTTTAGTTCTTCTATAGTTAAATAATTGTCAAAATTATTTAATTATCCCTTGTCATTTTCTCTCCCATTAAATAATTAATTTAAGTTAATTATCTAATGTCTCTTTTCCATTTTCTCTTATTTAATTAAAATGGTTGAATAATCATTTTAATTAAATGCCCATTTCCCCTTTTCCTCAAATAAATAATTCAAATGAATTACTTATTTTTCATTTGGTCAAAATATTCTCTTCTCATGAATTAATTATTTTCCAATTTTTTAATTCATCTATTTCCTCTACTTGCTCATTTAATCTCTGTCATAGTCATCTCTATCATAGTTGTTAGAATCGTAACTATCAATGGCCCTCCCATGAATAGCATATTCTTGGTGCATCAATCCTCCACCGTTGATCTTGGCATATTTCTAGAAGATTAATCTAGACAGTCCATTCGAATGGTTTTCTATAAAAGTATCTTTTCTCCTCCATTTTTGCATTAACAACCATTTTATCTCCAACTTTCTACTTACTAATTGCAAGTTATTGCACAAGTTAGACTACAAATCTAAGGGAAAATTTTTTAAAAGGAGAAATAGGAGAGACAAGAGAAAGAATCAATTGCAATGGGGAGTGCTTTACTTTGAATACTTTCATTTTGATTGCTCTCTTTGTTTGTATTCTCTTGTTTGGATGAGGTTTATAGCTTAGAAGTGTTTGGATGTCACTTTATCTAGGCTAAAACTAATTCTCCCCATCTTACAAAGGTGTCTCCTTTAATTTCACATTTTTCTTATAAAATACCACAATACTATCAAAGCTTTATCTTAGCTTTCTAACCATGTATTTTTTGTACATTTCAAATGCACTAAGGTTTTGATTTTCAATTTCTTTTACTAATTTGTTCATTTTTCTTCAAAAACCTATGTACATATTTTTTGGTGTAATTTTTTATCCACTCATCCAATTTTGAAATAAATTATATTTTTACATTCTAGAGTCTATTATATATATATATATATACACACACACATATATATATATACATACATATATATACATATATATATGTGTATATATATATATATATGTATATATACATATATATATACATAGATATATATATATATACTTTTTTTATAACATTTAGTAGGGTGCACTCTCAAATTTACATTTTTTAAGATGTGCCCACTTTAAAATTCATAAAAAAATATATCATTACAAAATTAACGAAATAATTAAGCATAAATTATGTAATGCTAGCTAATTTTTTTAGTGAAGCAATATGTGAAATACTCTTAAAAAGTCAACATTTTAGGGGGATCACACTAGATGTTATGCTATATTTTCTTGACAAAAGTGCTCCTCCTATTTGAACCTCTTAATCTCCACCATTTAAAGAAATAGTGGTTTAGAAATTATATTCCAAGTACTACAAATCTTATTGTTGTCACATATTCAAGTTTTGAATTTTGCTATTTAAATTTCTCATCCAAGATCACTTTTTATTGATTTAAAAAAGTGGCCAATTTTGACCCTCTTTTATGTGCCTAGCTTGAAATTAGGGATTGATGGTCTTAGACCCCGACAATTATCCCACTAATATAAGAATCCCTAGAAAGGGTGCACACTTAAAATAAAATGATATATTGCTTACATTAAAATGTGAAATGAGTTAAAAATAGCATGCCAAGAGTGAGAGTCAAACACCTCCCCAATAGTGTTACTAGTATGTTGGATCACATATGATTACCACTAAAACAAAATCCTAAGATGTAAATTTGAGTGTGCACCACATTAACCAAAAATATATGTTAGAAAAGGATCAAAGGTATGAGTTGATATTCTCACACCCCAATACCTGGTATGGGTTGATATTCTCACACCCCAATACCTACTATGATTTCTCATGTCCACCATGCTTTTTTTAGTACAAAGTAAAACCATTGTTTCTACCTAGGACCCTCTTTTATTTCTAATCACTCTTAAACTCTTGAGTTTAGGAGACTCTTATTTCCTTTGAAATTATTAAACATGTAGCTAAAGCCCATAGTATGGACTTTGATAAACAAGAAAATCTATCTATTTTGATATAAAATTTACCTTAGAATTAGAATTTTAAAAATAAATAGAGAAGAAGACCCTTCAACCTAGGCTATGGATATTAAAAAAATTAAAAATTAAAAATGAGTCAAAATGCAATCAAATAAGCTCATCAAATTGATCATGATAAGATGAAAAAAATTAGAAGAGTATATACTAGCCTTGGTCCCAATCATATTGACCATTCCATTCTTCTTCTATCTCAACCATGAATATTTTTTAGAATGTGAAAGGGTTTAGAAACACACTTGGATAGAATGTTGTTAGAAGAATGATTAAATACTATAACCATTTAATGTTATTAATTCAAGAAATTTAGTCTCCAAAAAAATGTACTCAAAATTTTCACTACAAATTTGGTAGATGATAGGAAAGTATTGCTATTTTTGTGCATGGTTTATTTAGAGGTCTTTGTGTGCTTGGAATTCTAAATATTTTTCTCTAAAAACAATTTGTTACAATGGTAACCTTGGGGTAAAAGTACAAAGTTGTGTCGCACTTAGCCAACTTATCAACACAAGTGAATTTGAGTATTTCTAACTAAAAATATGTTTTGGCCAAACATATGATCTTGTAAGATTCATTCTAGATAAGTTAGATATATACACAACTTTTGTAATTAAAATTGTTGGCTAAATGCATATGTAGCACCACTTTGAGGCTAATTTACCAAAAAAATAGATTTATTTGAAAAAAATGATGTTTCAACAATTTCTACTCATGTAAATATATATATATATATATATATATATATATATATATATATATATATATATATATATTAAATATTAAAATACCCTTTTATAGATCCATAAGTCTAGTTTTCAAAAATATATATATTAATAATTAAATTATTATTTATATTTTCCTTTTTATTTTTACTAAAAGTAGGTTATCAGCACAAAATATTAGGTTGATTACCATGTCAAGGAAAAATAGTAAAACTTATAAAAATAATTGAAAAATATATGATGCACTAGATAAAAGAATCTATATCAAGAGGGTACATTTTTTTTCCATTTTAGATAAATAGATAATATGAAAGTTGACGTCAAATGGAAATAGTTATGTTTAAATACACACACATTTTAATATTTATTTAAAAATACATATTTATCAAAATTGGAAAAAAAAAATATCCATGCACTAAAGTTTCAAATAATAAATACACACAAAGAATTTGAAGGAGAAAAAATAAAAATTACTATATAAAGGTTGATGTCTTATGTGACTTCATTTTTCAACATTTTTCCTCCATATAAACTATAGTGTCAAGTTATAAAAAACTATATTCAAATAATTTTTTTATTTATTTATTTTTAAATACAAGCATAAAATATACTAAAAAATAAATATTTTATTAGTTTACATCATTCCAAAATTCAAAACATACATGTCACTTTTTAGTGATTCAAGTTTAAAAGTTGGATCACTAATGTAGAAAGAGCTTGACACACTCAAAACCCTCTCTAAAAATAAATTACAAGCTCACAAATTTCTCTTCTAAAATTCTAACAATACAACTCAAACAGAAACAAAATTTTGCAAATAAATATATGAAACTTGCTTGAACAAGGAACCAATGATATGCTTTATTAATAAACTCATATTGCAATGCAATTTCAGTCACTAATGGACTAAGATACACCAAATTATATACCTACATACAATACATATGCAAATCAAATTCATTCACATCCATACTATCCTCAAACAGATGAGCATCTGCAAACAGAACCATATCCCAACACTTCTATTTCACTTGTAACTCTTACAAATTCAATCCAAGTGTTCTAGAATCCTCATGGGTTGTTTTAAATCAGTCTCAACCTACAAAAACACACCAAAAACACCCTAAGAGAGAATGCTACACGTTCCTCTTTCTATCTCTTTTTTTCTTCAAACTTGCATTGTTGAAGAATTGATTTTTTCCTCTTAACTCCTCTTTTTTGAAATTGATTTCCACATTCATTTTTTGGCCTTCTCCAATATGGAACGACCCTTGCTATTTATCCACCTCAAAACCTTAAAAAATTAATTAAAAATCATTTAAAACCCATTTAAAATCCCTTCATAGCAGCCCTCTAAAGTTAGGAAATTTGGTTTTTTTATTCTCTCCTTTTTTACTCCCGAAAAAGAAAAAACCCATGGAAAGTCTTGGGAATCCATTTCCCACTCCCTAATTTTTAGGGATCAACATTTAATATTTTTTAAGCTCCCTTATCCATTTTTAATGCCTCATAGTGGGCTTTTATTTATTTTGCAATTTCAAATGCTTTATTTATTTTTTTGCTTTTTCACCCACAAGGCAATTTGTCAAAGTTGCACAAGAAATTAATTGAAAAATTAATTTATTTGAAGATAAATATTTATCCATCCTTAGAATGTAATCCAAGCCAAAAATATGAAATACCATCACTCCAAAATTAAGCAAAATACATTGAAACAAGATTACCACTAGGCCATGGATGCTCCTACATCGGACACCTACTGTAGAAGAAAATGTTTCATGAGTGAAACTCATAAACATTTGTATACTCTATATTGGATCCACCTTTGATCCTTGTTCATTGGAAATTTTATGTTCCTCTCATCCTACAACTTTACATTAGTATTCCCTTTCATCTTCTCTTCTTTTCTCATCCCCATGAAATACAAATTATGTACCAAAATCTACCTCCCACCAATGTGCTTTATAAAAGTGAAACAAATAAATGGTATTCATACCTTCTTCAACACAACATGTGTCCTATATTACCTTTCTTTTTGCTACACCCTTTTCTACACCTCCTTTTTCCTTGTCTTCAATGCAACTTGCCACTCTATTGGTTTCTTTAGAAAGACACTCTACTACTGCAAACTGATTTTCTACACCCAAAACAATGTTAGAATGATAATCTTGTGACTCATCATCCACCTTCTACAACAAGTAATCAATTTCTTCTATTAGTGAATCTTCACCTTCATCATTCTCAAACAAGGAATCATCAACAATCCCCAACTTCACATTCACATCTTGCTCGTCACTCTCACCTATCTCCAACACATCTACTGTTGTAACTACATATTTATTCTCATCATAAGAAGTATAAAAATTAGAAATTACCTCATTACCTTTGGCTGCAACCTTTGTTTTAGCTAAAATTTTCTCATTCCTTTCTCCTGCAATTTCTTCCAATTGCATTAGAAAATCATCCTCCTCGCCTTCATTATTTTTCTCTAATTTTTTCAAATCACTAACCAAAAAAATTCCAACCTTGCTACATACTGTTGATTGGTGAAATGGCACAACAACAGTTAAATAGAATGTTGCTATTCTATTTCTCCTGAAAGAGAAAGACAACACATGGATGTCTTAGCTCCCAAGGTCTTTGTAGTTGGTTCTCAACTGTGTTGATGTTGCTTAGTGGTCAATGTAATAGTAATATTCAAGGGGCCTGCTGGTGTGAGCTTTTGGATTGTTCTAAGATCAAGCATGAATTTAAACCTACTCAAACCAGGGGTTTAAAAGAAACAACAAAAGATAGATCAGGGATTTGGTACTGAAAAGAATGATAGTTCACCTATTTTAACCAAACTTGTTCTCTTTCAAGGATTTCCTAAACTAAAACTACATAATGAAATTAACTTGTGATTGACACACAGTTTCATTCATTCATAGTGTTGATTTCAATAACAGATTGCAAGTTATCATTTAAACAAAACATAAAATAACATTCCATTCCTTGAAGGCTTCACAAATCAAATGATTAACTTAAGACAAACACCATTCTAAAACACAATCTGAAGTAGATTAAGATCTGGTTCCTTCTACTGCTAGTAAAACAAATAAGCAACATTTACAAAGCTGGCACCATCACCAGTGCATAGAAAATCCATGGCTCCAAATTGTTTCCACATATACTAATAAAACTTTGAAAAATACATTCTTGGCTTCTTCTAAATCTAACTGCTAACTAAGAAGACAAAAGAAGCTCCTATTACAAAGAATCAGGATGTAGTTTTGTCTCCTCTATCTTTTCTCTATTTCTCTCTATATTCTAAAAAGTCTTCTAGCTTTTCTAACCCTAGAAGTTCTCTCTCTAGAAGTTCTAGCCTTTACAAAGAGGCAAAAATGCCATATATATACAGAGTGTACCAAAAAGAATGTGTTGTCCCCCTGCATTAGGGTTTACAAAATATCTGTTTCCACGAGAGTCAGCTCTCAGATCTTTCTGAAGAGATTCAAAGCTACATTCAATGTGAATCCCTATTGTCTATGCTAATGAAAGATTGTTCCGCGAATCCTCTTAGATCTTTTGTAGCTGCTGCATTTACTTTGTCCTTTTGTGTCCATCTTTGAACTCCATCAGGGCCGCCTTGAATGCTCTAAAAGCATTTTTCCATTAATACCGATTTGCCTCTCACCAGTGGTCACTACAACTATCCCTGTAAGTCATAGTTTCTTTTTTCTTCTGGCCTCCTTCATGTTCTAAACGTCTTCTGCATGTTGACCATCTTCTGGAGTATCATCAGGCCTCCCTTTAGATCTAAACATTATCCCCCTAGCCAATCCATTGCCCTTCGATCTCAGAATGAGTTCATCTTATTTGCATTTTGTCAGTCTCCTTCAAGGTGGTAGTCAATCAGTCAATGGCCAATAGGTCATTCCTTTAGCTTCTTCTGATTGGTTAGATAGACACCACGTAGGATTATCAAGTGGTCAAAGGTGGTCCATATTGAATCGCATGTTAGTGAGACACTAATCGTGTCTCCCTGATGCAATTTTTCCTCTTAACAGTTATCAGCATAGCGGGTGTTAGTCAATGAGACCTTTGGCGAGCTGTAGAAGTCATATCGAGCTCATGAAGACTATTGAGAAGACAATCTCCAGTTGGCATGACCTCGTGGGGAAGCCCCTCTTCTCTCGGTGAGCACATTCTATATCAACAAGACTCCTCACTGTCAGCCAGACGTTATGCTGAGCCCCTTAGTCCTTCGAGGAGCTCCTTCCAAGCTCAAATTTCTTTTGGTGAGACATAAAGATCTCTTCGAGACATTATGGCAATGGAATCCCCTTCCACCTATGCCTACATTTCATGTCGATGTGACAATCCCACATCGGGGAGACCTTTCCCCAAGCCCTTCATGTCATATCAAAGACTGACCCTTTGGTGAGACTTTTTCATTTCAGCCAGACCTCCTACCAAAGGAAAAATTATCACTAGGCTCAGACCTTTGGTGGGACCATCTTTTGTTGGGGAGACTTTTTTATAGTCATATTGATATGTATTCTTTCTCTCCACATGCGGTGCTATAACATTCTCTTGTCAGGGATACGTCCCATAGACACCTTATGTTTTTCCGAGGAATCTTCATAAGTTCACTTTTGTCGCCATGACAATCTCATTCTCCCCCCAATGAGGCAACACGTCAGTGTGACATCAGGGGTCGGCAAGACTGTAGGACCTCATACCAATAGAATCCCTTTTTTTGCTTTTTCGGTGAGACTCGATGCACTCACCAAGACATCCCTCCGCTGCAAATGTTCCTCACCAAGATATATCCTTATTGGTGGTCAGCAAGACACAAAGCATTCGGCAAGACCACATACCGAAGACACAACTCTTGCCGAAGTGCTTGCCCATTCTGCGCTAGTCAGTGGGACATGAAGAATTCACCAAGACATCACTCTGAAGAAGACCTCATGCCAAAATGTGTATCCCTCTACCGCCGGTTGGTGAGACATTCTCTTTGCCAAGACATTTTGGCGAAGTCTGACCTTTTTGGCGAAGGCCTATTTTAATTTGGGGAGACTCCACTTAGTCGCTGAGAGCTCATAGCAACTGAAATGTCTCGGCAAATCCTTGGATTTCAAATGAATAGAACCTAACTACCAGTCGGCCAGACTTCAGGAGGGTCTCAGTGACTTTTTCCTGAGGAATTTTATGTTGAATGGGACTGAAGCATGCTTTAAGGTTGACCTCCTTGAGAGAGATTTCTAGGTGAGTGATTCAATCCTGCAAAACAAATGCCTTAGTCAGTCCTTGGAGCATATAAAATATGTTCATGATTATTTCATTGATTCCTAGCAAGGAGAAAACCAACTCAAGCTGAGATAGAACCAAAATTTGACAAAACAAGAAGACAAACCTAGGCAGAAAACAAAAGAAACCCCCAAGAGGAAAGCAAGTAACCAAAAGCAATAAAAACAAATAAAAGAAGGGGGGACCCACTTTGTTCCAGATCAAAATGGGGTGGTTATGCAAGGCATAACAAATGGCGACTAGGCTGGGAAAATGGTTTAACCATTTTCAAGAAGCTGAGGGATTCAGCTACCCAGAACTCCTAGTTCATGAACATCACAACTCCAATTGGGTTAGTTTTAGTAACCAAGGTTGAGCTAGAATCTCAAATGTAAATCAACAATAGCTACTCATGAATCTATGTGTGTGCTTGATTATGCATCACTCTTTTATAAAGTTTTTTCGATCTTTCAGACAACAATGTGCAAGATTTGAGCTACATGAGTTGATTCCCTTTAGTTGTTGTGCAATGATATCCTGGGCATTCCTCTGCTACCAGTTAGGCATTCATAGCCCCGATAGAGATACCTCTAGTTCTCTCATAGCATTGCTCTACTGCTAGCTAGGCGTCTATAGCCCCAATAGAGATATTGGAATCACCCATTCATATGGAGTCCCTTTTTTTTCTCATAGAGTTTTAGATATTTCATTCAAGAAAAAAATTCAATATGTCAAATGTTTAACATCTATGTTGGGTTGAAAACTACCATGGGCCTCATAACAGCACTTGGGAGATCAGATTTTTCACTCAAATCTTGCAACACCATAGTCCTAGGACAAATAGACCATTACAAGAGGAGATGACATTTATGATTTGTGATAGATTCAGAGGGAGCTAATGAAGGTTATTTACTTTGTACCTTGTTTTCAATACTTTCCTCAGCTCTTATTGACAATGGGCATAAAGAAAAAGTTTTGGACAAAATCACCCAATCAGTAAACCTGAAAATATTTAAACCACTTCTCTCCTAATGACCAAAGTATGTCTCAGATAACAGCCCACTATTTAAAGATGGAAAGAATAGAGAAACCCCAAAGAACAAAAGAAACAAAAAGACAACAAGAAAGGACAAACAAACAATAGAAAATTATTTACAAACAAAAGAGAAAATTACTTACACAAAGAGTAGTAGATTATTCACATAAAGAACAAAGTTATTTACACAGAAATTATTTACAAGCAGGAACTATTTACATAGATGCATCACCCAACAAAAGTACCAACTTCATGACTCAAAATAGTGTTTAAGAAATTGTTCATTGACAAGCAAAGGAATAGGTTCTCCAGTTAAACTACTCAATCGAAAAGCATTTTCTCCTAGGATCTTAGCAATCTGATAAGGACCTAGCCAGAGCTTATCGAATTTCTGGTGACTTTCTTTCTTTTCACTAGCTTTATCCCATAACAACACAAGGTCTGATATCCTAAAATCTTTGATTTTTGCTCTTTTGTCAAACCAACGTTTGACAACAACCTAGTGTCTAAAGAACTGTTGCAAAGCGACATCTCTCTCTTCCTCTAATTTCAACAGAGCAGCTAGTCTGACTTCTATTCTGTTGTCACTAGAGTATAATTTCTACATGAACTCAAGGATTGGTATTTGTAGATGGATAGGGAATATAGGCTCTTGGCCATATACTAGCTTAAATGGTGAGGTCTTTAAATCAGCCTTAATCCTAGTCCTATCTGCCCATAATGCAAATCTTAGTTGGGTATGCCAGTCTCTAGGATTGTTTTCTAACAGTTTCTTAATTACCCCTAAGAGATTCTTGTTGGTTGATTCTGCAACTCCATTTCCTTGTGGGTAATAATTTGAAGAATACTTTAAGACAATTTTGTGATCATAAGCCCACGAAATGAATTCAGTAGAAGAAAAGGAAGAACCATTGTCACATACCAACGTGAAGGGTACCCCAAACCTTGTAGTGATGCATTAGGTGAGGAACTTGATCACTACCTTTGTTGTGTTGTTCTTGCAGGGTATAGCCTCTGTCCACCTTGTGCAATAATTAGTAGCAGTCAAAATAAACTTGTGTTCTGCAAAAGAGTTTGGGTTAATCACCCCAATAAAATCCAGTGCCCACTAGGCCAATGGCCTTACCTCGTAGATGGGCTACAATGGCATGGTTGCATGGCATTCTTTTGATGCAGAAATCTAACATACGTGACATGTTATCACATGTTGATGGGCATCTTTGAACACACAAGGCCAGTAATAACCAAATCTGAGGATCTGGTGTGCCAATGAATCTACAAAACCATGACCTGTGCCATGTTTCCCATGAAATTCAGAGATCACATGTTTAGCCTCTTGGTGATCAAGGCATCGTAGGTATACTCCCTCAAAATTCTTTTTGTATAGTAATCCTCCTCTAAGCATATAATGAGAGCTCTTCATTCTTAGTACTCTCCTTTGAGTTGCATTCATTCCTTCTAGACATCGATTGTTGAGCATAAAATAGACAATATCAGCATACCAAGGGTCGTTGGAGAAGGACTGGGTTGTGTATTGCTGACAAATGATGTTGTCACCAGTATTCGCCATGGACTTAGACAATCTCATACCTCTGACAAGTTTCATTGGGTGTATCTCCAAGTCAAACTCCTACAAAATGGCCATCCATTTCCCTCTTCGTTCTCCCAATTCGCTCTGCATGAGTAAGTACTTCACAGTAGCGTCAGGCACTACAACAATAATTTGACTACAAAGGATGTAATGTCTGAACTTTTTGATAACTCTAACCAATGCAAAATCTTGTTTCTCAAGAGGTGGGTATTTGATCTTAGCATTTTTAAATGGAGAGCTCATGAAAGTGATTGGCCTCTCCTCCGTCTCTCCCCTTCGTTGAGTCAATACTGTTGTACAGGAATGTTTGGAAGCAAAGGAATAAATATAGAAGGGTTTTAAGTAATCAGGGCTAGTAAGGACTAGCACTTCTGAAATGGATCTCTTGATCTGTGAAAACGTGGCCTTCACCTCCTCACTCCATTCTGCCTTGGCGTCTTTCTTCATCATTTCGTTCAATGGTTTCACAATCTCTGCAAATCCCATGATAAATTTTCTCACGAAGTTGATCTTTCTGGAGAAAGATCCCATCCCTTTCTTGCTTCCTGGCATAGCTATCTTGAGGATGGATTCAACTTGATCTGGGTCGATTGATATTCCTCTTTCAGAGATTATGTGCCCCAAGAGCTTCCCTTCATAAATTTTGAACAGGCACTTTCTAGGATTCAAGGAGATGCCATACTAGATACATCATTCCAAAACCTTAGCCAAGTCTGCAGCATGGTTCATTCGATCTTTGGAGAATACCATCAGGTCGTCCATATAGATGATGATGCACTTTCCAATCATATTTTTGAATGCCACGTCCATGGAACGCTGAAAGGTTTCCCCCGCGTTTACTAGACCAAACGTCATCCTCCTGTATGCAAATGTTCCCCACTTTGTAGTGAAGGTTGTCTTCATTTTGTCTTCATTATTAACGATTACTTGATTGTATCTAGAGTAACCATCTAGGAATGATATCATCTGAGATCCATTGACAGTCTGCAAGACATCATCAAGTGAAGGAAGTGGGTAGTTTTCTTTTTCTAAAGCTTTATTCAGATTCCTAAAGTCCACACATAACCTGATCTCTCTATTTTTCTTATGGACTGGGACTAAGTTAGCCACCCATGTCGAATGGCGTACAGGGAAGATTATCCTTGCAAAAAAAAATTTTTGAACTTCCTTAAGGATCAGTGGCTCAATCAGGGCATTGAGAGGGCACTGTTTCTATCAAAATGGCTTAGCTTCGAGCTTCAGAGGGATAGTATGAGTCATCATAGAAGCATCGAATGTCTTTAGGTCTTCATATCCCTAGGCTATCACAACAATATCCTTCTTTAGTGCCTTCAGTATATCCTTTCTGATTGCTTCAGGGTAGGCTTTCCCTATGTAGACATTCCTTTCAAGGCCAGAATCAGCTAGGTTAATAGTTTCATATTTGCCTCCTTTATCTTCAGTTGATATCTTCTCTCGAGCCCTTGGGCCTAAGTCAAAAATTCTTTCTAAAGCAACCATTCCCTTGGGAATGTTATTATTCTTTAAATTGAGGACCCCTCCTGTATCACATTCTTTAGGGTTCCAATCCCCTTGATCTTTGTTGGACTCATCAATAATTCACCCCTCAAAAACATCTAAGCTTGCTAAGAAAGCAAGAATATGTCGATCATCATCAAAGACTTGAAAGTTCTTGATATTATTAGGAACTGTAGGGGTGGAAATTAATTACACTGAGAATTTCTTGAACTTGGAGCCTTGCATAGGTTCCAGGGTTCTTGCAGCAACAGCTAATGAATCGACTATCTAATTCTCTTCTCTAGGGATTAAGCTAATCCCAAAGGCATCAAAGTCCTCAATTAGGTTCCATACCTGATTTCGATATGTTGCCAGCCTTCTATTGTGACATGTGTATTGGCTATGCACTTTCTTGATAACAATTTTTGAGCCTCCCTTGACCATCAAGGGTATGACTTTCTTCTTATGTGCAAACATTAGTCCCCGTGCTAGAGCTTCATATTCTGGTATGTTGTTCATGCACCTGAACTGCAACCTATAAGAAGCAAAGAAGGTTTTCCCTTTTGGGCTGATTAGTACAATCCCAACACCACAGCCTATCTTAGATTTGGATCCATCAAATGTGAGGGTCCACAGCTGATCATGAGCTAGGGTTGATCCTTTTGAGGACATTGTGGGTAGTTGGATAAAATGAACCAGCGGTGGGGTTACTTGATCTTTTGGATTAGATATAGGGAATGGGTGTTTAATAGGTTCCTCCGGAGTAATTCCCAATTCCTGTATAGATGTATTATGTGACCCAAGGTTATTCTCTTGACATTCACTTGCATCTTTGGTTAACCCCTTGGGTTTTGGTATATTCATGAGTGCAGGGGTGACAAACAAATCTTGGGGTTGTTCCGCATAAACATGTTGGTTTGGAAATGTAACTGAGTCAAGTTCAATTTGAGAAGGAATTCCCTTTGAAAGTATCTTATCCCTAGTCAACATTATTGCTTCTTTGGCTTCAAAAGAGAAGTAGTCTACAATTGTCTCAGGGTGACTTGAGCTAGCTTCCTCAGCTTGGGAAACATGATTTAAAATGTCAATGCAGGGTTGGCAAGTCAATTCAGAATGATTTTGGTAGTGTACCCTGCACCAATTAGGGAGTAGAAGACTATGCAAATCAATATCTTCCCCTAACACTAGCTAATCTTGTTGCAACTTTCTAATCAAAGCCTGCTGATTTTCATTAATCACGAGATCAAGGAACCTTTTTATTGGCAGTTATTTAGGATCAAGAATAGAAAATGTTAAAATTTCATCTCTTTTATAAACACCTATTCTAGTTTCAAAATAGGCTACCTCATTGGGGAAATCATATTTAGTGATGATATGCTTGAGGCGAGGCTCACTTTCAATCCTAATCTGAGTAGGAATCCCTCTCTATGGTAGCCACATATGTGAAAAGTCAAGGGAAAGATATCCCCCTAGACTTTTCATCAAATCTCTACTTAGCAGCATACCATAGGTCTTAGGAATGTCTGCTACTTGAATATCTATGTTGGTTAGGATCCTAGGGTCTGATCCTACTTGCACATGTCTATTTCTTAATTCCCCTACCACATTAACCTCTATCTTGTCAAGTTGAATTACCTTCTTATTTGTTTGTATAGGGTTCAATCCCAACTTCTTGCATATGGAAAATGGCATAACATTACTAGAAGCCCCTGAATCTAATAGATAGTTCTGTAGGTTCTTCCCACAAACTCTTAAACTTAAAAGAAATGGTGGAGTACCTACCTTGTTTCTGTATAAGGCTACATGCAAGGGATCTATAACTCTAAAGTAAGATTGAATGGCACTGTTCTCAGCGACTAGATAGGGATCTTTCAATCCCCTATACATTCGTTGGAACCTGGTATTGAACAAGGGCAAGGATTCACATGGCTCTTTTCTAATGGTAGCGAATAGGTGGTATAAAATATTTGGATCCACATAAACCATAAACTGATTGATGAAAGCATTTTCCAAGTGTGTCCAGGTCAGAATGGAGCCTTGAGGAAGATTAAGGTACCTATTGTATGCCATATCCCCTAAGGAGTAAGGGAATAACCTACAGACTACATCATGGTGAGCTATCTGAACTCTGGTACAAGCATCCTTGAAAGCTTTTATGTGCTCTTCAACACTCCTTGATTCACCATGAATGTACTTGGGGCATAATTTCTCAGGGTTCTTGGGCATATCATGAAAACCTCTGGGAATAGTCCCCAATGGAGAGGGATTATTCTGAAAGAATGCCATTGGTGGGGGTGGTTGTGGTTGAGCCAGCTATTGTATGGGTTGAACTAGCTGTAATGACAATTGAGATGGATTCGGTGGTGGATTGATAGGAATCCATTGGGGTATTGGTGAAAAACCTAGCAGAGTCAGCGGAGCTAATAAGGATGGTATGATAGTTGCCCCAGTCTTATAACTCTTGTGTCTTATTGGGGTCTTGAATTCTATCAAAGGTGGTGGATTTCCAGCTAACCAAAGAACTCTTTGGGGCCTTCCTGGAGAGAAAAACCTAGTTTTATCCAGTTTTCCCCTCTAGGCCCTCCTTCTAGTGCCAACTTCTATTGATTGGTGAAATGGCACAACAACAGTTAAATAGAATGTTGCTATTCTGTTTCTCCTGAAAGAGAAAGACAACACATGGATGTCTTAGCTCCCAAGGTCTTTGTAGTTGGTTCTCAACTGTGTTGATTTTGCTTAGTGGTCAATGTAACAGTAATATTCAAGGGGCCTGCTGGTGTGAGCTTCTGGATTGTTCTAAGATCAAGCATGAATTTAAACCTACTCTAACCAAGGGTTTTAAAGAAACAACAAAAGATAGATCAGGGCTTTGGTACTGAAAAGAATGATAGTTCACCTATTTTAACCAAACTTGTTATCTTTCAAGGATTTCCTAAACTAAAACTATAGAACGAAATTAACTTGTGATTGACACATAGTTTCATTCATTCATAGTGTTGATTTCAATAAAAAATTGCAAGTTATCATTTAAACAAAACATAAAATAACATTCCATTCCTTGAAGGCTTCACAAATCAAATGATTAACTTAAGACAAACACCATTCTCAAACACAATCTGAAGTAGATTAAGATCTGGTTGCTTCTACTGCTAGTAAAAAAGGCAACATTTAAAAAGCTGGCACCATCACCAGTGTACAAAAAATCCATGCTCCAAATTATTTCCATCTATACTAATAAAACTTTGAAAAATACATTCTTGGCTTCTTCTAAATCTAACTGCTAACTAAGAAGACAAAAGAAGCTCCTATTACATAGAATCGAGATGCATTTTTGTCTCCTCTATCTTTTCTCTATTTCTCTCTGTATTCTAAAACTTCTTCTAACTTTTCTAACCCTAGAAATTCTCTCTCAAGAAGTTCTAACCTTTACAAAGAGGCAAGAATGCCATATATATACAGAGTGTACCAAAAAGAATGCATTGTCCCCTTGCATTAGGGTTTATAAAATATTTGCTTCCAGGAGAGGTGGCCCTCAAATCTTTCTAAAGAGAGTCAAAGTTGCATTCAATGTGAATCCTTGCTATCTATGTTGATGAAAGATTGTTTTGGGAATCCTCTTTGATCTTTTGTGGCTACCGCAGTTACTTTGGCCTTTCATGTCCATCTTTGAACTCCATCGGGGTCGCCTTGAATGCTCTAAAAGCATTTTTCCATTAATATTGATCTACCTCTCGCTAGTGGTCACTATAGCTATCCCTGTGAGTCATAGTTTCTTCGTTCTTCTGGCCTCCTTCATGCTCTAGAATTCTCCTGCATGTTGACCATCTTCTGGAGCATCATCGGGCCTCCCTTTAGATCCAAACATTATCCCCCTAGTCGATCCATTGCCCTTTGATCTCAAAATAAGTTCATATGGTTTGCATTTTGTCGATCTCTTTCAAGGTGGTAGTTAATCAGTCAATGGCCAATAGGTAATTCCTTTAGCTTCTTCTGATTGGTTAGACAGATGCCATGCAGGATTATCTAGCAGTCAAAGGTGGTCCATATTGAATCGCATGTCGATGAGACACTAATCGTGTCTCCCCAATGCAATTTTTCCTCTTAACAACTATCAGCATAGTGGGTGTTAGTCGATGAGACCTTTGGCGAGCTGTAGAAGTCATATCAAGCTCACAAAAACTATCGGCAAGATAATCACCAATCAGCATGACCTCATGGCGAAGCCCTTCTTCTCTCAGTGAGCACATTTTGTATCAGCAAGACTCCTCACTGTTGGCCAGACATTATGTCGAGCCCCTTAGTCCTTCAGGGAGCTCCTTCCAAGCTCAAATTTCTTGCGGTGAGACATAAAGATCTCATCGAGACCTTATGGTGATGGAATCCCCTTCTACCGATGCCTACATTTCATGTTGGCGAGACAATCCCACATCAGGGAGACCTTTCCCTGAGCCCTTCATGTCATATTGAAGATTGACCCTTTGGTGAGACTTTTTCATTTCAGCCAGACCTCCTGCCGAAGGAAAAATTATCGCTGGGCTTAGACCTTTGGTGGGACCTTCTTCTATCGGGAAGACATTTTTATAGTCATATCGATATGTATTCTTTCTCTCCACATGTGTCACTGTAACATTCTCTTTTCAGGGAGATGTCCCATAGACACCTTATGTTTTGCCGAGGAATCTTCATAAGTTCACCTTTGTCACCGTGGCAATCTCATTCTCTCCCCGATGAGGCAACACGTCAACGTGACATCAGGGGTTGGCAAGACTACAGGACCTCATACCAATAGAATCCTTTTTTGTGCTTTGTCGATGAGACTCGATGCACTTGCCAAGACATCCCTCCGCTGTAAAAGTTCCTCACTGAGATATATCCTTATCGATGGTTGACAAGACACAAAGTGTTTGGTAAGACCACATACCGAAGACACAACTCTTGCCGAAGTGCTTGCCCATTCCACGCTAGTTAGTGGGACATGAAGAATTCATCGAGACATCACTCCAAAGAAGACCTCATGCCAAAATGTGTATCCCTCTGCCACCAGTTGGTGAGAAATTCTCTTCACCGAGACATTTTTGCGAAGTCTCACCTTTTTTGGCGAAGGCCTATTTTAATTCGGGGAGACTCCACTTAGTCGTCGAGAGCTCATAGTGACTGAAATGTCTCAGTGACTCCTTGGATTTCAAATGAATAGAACCTAACTGCCAATCGGCCAAACTTCAGGAGGGTCTTAGCAACTTTTTCCTAAGGAATTTTATGCTGAATGGAACTGAGGCATGCTTTAAGGCTGACCTCCTTGAGAGAGATTTCCAGATAGTGATTCAATCCTGAAAAAAAAATGCCTTAGTCAATCCTTGGAGCATATAAAATACATTATTATTCATGATTATTTCATTGATTCCTAGCAGAGAGAAAACCAACTCAAGCTGAGACATAACCAAAATTTGACAAAACAAGAAGACAAACCCAGGCAGAAAACAAAAGAAACCCCCAAGAGGAAAGCAAGTAACCAAAATCAATAAAAACAAATAAAAGAAGGGGGACCCAGTTTGTTCCAAGTCAAAATGGGGTGGTTATGCAAGGCATAACACATACCTTTCCTCCTCTCTCATCCAATCACTTCAACTTATGATGAACTCCATCCTTCATCAAACTATAAGTGTTTGTACATCCATCATGCACTACTTTCCTATCAAACTACCATGATCTACCCAACAACAAATGGAAAACATCCATGTTTATAGCATCACACAATACTTCATCGTAATAACTTCCAATCTTAAATATTACCACACATTGTTCATTTACCAACACTTTGTAATCACCCTACAACCATGAGATCCTATGCAGATGTGGGTGCCTCTTTCACTCCAACTGTAACTTCTCAACCATCTTTGTAGAAACAATATTATCAGTACTACCACCATCAATAATGGCTTTACAAAATTTACCTTTTCATTTGCATATTGTATGAAACAATCTCCTCCTCTAAATGGGTTCACTATTTTCATTCATCAAAACTCTCCTCATCACTAAGGCTTCAACATTTTTTCGCTTCTTCAAAATGTGTTGAATGTGCATCTTCTGTATTTATATTTGCTTCTCTATTCTGATTTACAGTTCTTCTTCTTGGTCTTTCATCTTCATGAGGACACTCGTATTATTTGTGCACCTCTTCTCCACACTTGAAATGCGTTATTTTAAAATTTCCTCTTTCAAATGCCTTACCCGATCTTTCTCTTCCTCTAAGATTTTTATCACATGGCTTGCTTTAGTTTTCACATCTTTCATCCTTGTTTCCCTTAATGTCTCTAATCTATTGTTCATCCTCTTTTTTTTGCATATAAGCCCTATCCCTTCCGTTTTTTATTCTCAAACCTCTTGTTCATCCTTTCTTCTATCTTTAATGTTATCTGATAAGAATCTTCCATTGTCATAACTCTATCTAGTGACATCTCTTCTTGAATACTTGATCTCAACTTGTTTATGTATCTTGCAACATTTTCCTTGGTTGCCTCTGAATTTCCACTCCTTATAAGAATTCTATGAAACTCTTTTATTTACTCCTTTACTGTCTTGATTCCTTTCTTCAAGCTTTGCATCTTTTTAAGCAATTCCAGCTTATAGTCTACTAGAATGAACTGCCTCTTCATTTTCTCTACCATTTAATCCCATCTTGTAATCTTCTCTTTTCCTTTTCTTCATCTTTCCAATTGAATTTCTCTCCACCAAATTGAAGCATGTCCCTTCAATTTTTTCTTGGAAAACCTTACTCGGTCTGGGTCTTCAACTTCCTAAAATTCAAAATAATCTTCCATATCATTTATCTAGTCTATCAGTTCTTCTAGATTCAAACTCCCATTAAAGGTAGCAACATCAATACTTGGTTTTTTCCACATTTTTTATAAAACCATTAATGATGGATCTCTTGCAACCATTGTAACTTCCTCTCTTTGCTCAGTATTTAAACTAGCATTCTCTGTGTTCTCATCTTCTTCATCATCACTTTTTGGGTCTCTCATGCTTGCAAATCCTCTCCTTATCTCATTTTTTAAATTTTCAACCTGCCTTCTCAAGGCTCTAAAATCATCATCTCTTACAAAATTATCTCCTCTTCCTCTTCATCTACCATGATGGGCTCCTCTCCCATCCATTTTTTTTCAACACCCACAACATATTCTAGATGCAACTGCCTCTCTTCGGCGGTCTATTACACACTCAATATCTCATTGCTCTGATACCACTAATGTATAAAGAGCTTGAAACACTCGAAAACATCTCTAAAAATCAATTACAAGCTCACAAATTCCTCTTCTAAAATTCTCACAACACAACTAAAACAAAAACAAAATTTTAAAAAAAAATTATGAAAATTTCTTGCACATGGAACCAATGATACACTTTATTAATAAACTCATATTACAATGAAATTTTAGTCACTAATGGATCGAGATATAGTAAATTATCTCCCTACATACAATACATATGCAAATGAAATTCATTCACATCCAAACTATCCTTAGACACGTGAGCATCTACAAAGAGAACCATATCCCAAAACTTTTATTTCATCTACAACTCTTACAAATTCAATCCAGTTGTTCTAGCATCCTCATGGGTTGTTTTAAATCATTCCCAACCTACAAAAAAACCCTCACAGAGAATGCTAATCCTTCCTCTTTCTGTCTCCTTTTTTCTTCAAACTTGCATTGTTGAAGAATTGATTTTTTTTCTCCTTAACTCCTCTTTTCTAGAATTGATTTCTACATTCATTTTTTAGCCTCCTCCAATATGGCATGACCCTTGCTATTTATTCACCTTAAAACCTTCAAAAATTAATTGAAAAGAATTTAAAACCCATATAAAATCCATTCACAATAGCCTTGTAAAGTTAGGAAATTTAGTTTTTTTTTTCTCCTTTTTAACTCTTGAAAAAGCAAAAGTCCATGGAAAGTCTTGGGCATCCATTTCCCACTCCCTAATTTTTAGGGATCAAAATTTAATGTTTTTTAAACTCCCTTATCCATTTTCAATGCATCATAGTGGGTTTTTATTTATTTTTCAATTTTAAATTCTTTATTCTACTTTTTGCTTTTTCACCCCACAAGGCAATTTGTCAAAGTTGCACAAGAAATTAATTGACAAATTAATTTATTTGAAGATAAATATTTATCCATCCCCAACATGTAATCCAAGCCAAAAATATGAAATAGCATCACTCCAAAATTTCCACTCCAAGATTAAGCAAAATAGATTGAAACAAGATTACCACTAGGCCATGGATGCTCCTACATAAATCAATGTTGGTCGTTTCCTTTAAAAAGTGTGACACAACTTTGTGCTTTTAAAAAACCTCTATTTTGTTGCAATAGTGATCGAGCTTGAGTTTGACCTTATAATGTTCCACAATGTTCGTAGAATATAATGTAGATAAAGTAAAATAAGCATGTATTAATTCACTATTTATACATATAACTTTCACACACATATATTTTCACTATATTTTTTTATATCGCTTACTCATATGTTCCCTTATCATGATCATATATCTCTCATATATATTCCTCTTATTCATTTATCCCATTAGCTCTTATTATTATTTATTCCATTTCTTTCTCTCTCACTTTCATTTCCTTATATAACATTGCAATGCATATTTTTCCTTATTATATCTTATTTAGGGATGTTTAGGTACATCTAAGGTTATGTAAGAGCTTTATGCCCCATATATGGGTCCAAATGATATGTACGAAGGTTGTGGGATATTGAACAACCTCTTGTATCCCTCTAGCAAGTATCTTTTACTCATATATATTATACTATAAGGCCGCTAATATAGTGTCCAATATTTCACTATCTTATTTTGTGTTCTTTTAGGATGTGGGACTCTTCTTGTATGATAGAACAAACCCTTTTATGGTGAAAGTAGGGACTATATTTTCTCATCACAATCTCTTTTTGGTAGAAATGGGGATTGTATATACTCATGTATCATACCAATTATGTTTATCAAACTTGTATGCTAGTGAGTGAATTGGATTAGAGAGGAGACTTGATACCATAGAGGTAAATGCAAAAATGAAGATTAACATGATACATGAGTGTATAGAAATTAACTAGAAGATAACCCATGTAAATAAGTTACTTAAGGTCAAATAAAAATGTGTAAAACACTATGGAAATGATTCAACAAGAACTTTTGACCATCAAACATGAATTAAACTAAGTTAATAGAGGAAATATGTTTAAATAATTTGAGGAAAGAGACAATCCACATAGATCAAACAAATCCCATTAGCAATACCAAGATTGGAGGTCAAATAAAATAGGCTAAAGAAATAATTTAAAGAGGCCAATTAATGGGAAAAAGCAGTAAAAAGAGAAAAAAATAGAACTCATAGAGAAGAAAATAAATTTATAAAAGTGGGAAGAAAAAGACTAGCATGATAAATCTATAAATATAATAATAAAAGGGCTAAAAAAACATGAAGTTCATACAAAATCATTAGCAACCTAATAAAATAATTTCTGGTGGGAATAATTTAAAGGGTATGGCATATCAACCAAACAAGTAAAATTAGAAGAATGGTACAAGAAGGAAGAAGCAAACATGCATGAGTAATCTTGAAAACATAAAAGATAAGTGTTGGAAATAAATATAAAAATGATACAATAATAACTTAAACAATATAATTGTAAATATGAAAAAGGATTCAAGATTAATCCAATATGATGGTATGTGATTAGCACATTCACAATAATAGAATGAAAATAATACTGCAAGTTGAGAAACAAAAGTGACACAAGATATACATGGAGAACCCATTAAAGGAAAAAACTCCACACCTAAAAAGATCCAATGTATTGTATTCGAACACAATGAAATAGGGTTCCACCTTCTAGGAGATGGAACTAGGGTTTAAGGACCTATTTCACTCTAGTTCATTCAAGGAAACCCTAGAGATCTCATCCTAGTGATCAAATTAGGGAAAGAGGTCTATTGTAAGGTATCCTTGGGTGTGATTAATAACGAGGGTTCACCACTAAGAAAGAGCTTAGAAAGAAAGAGATGAAAGTACTATGCAAATCTAACTAAACGACCTAGAAAATAAAACTTGAATTCGGATAACTAAACAACAAGATACGGAAAGGTACCTGGAAGAAAGATGTGGTCAAAACAAGCTCTAAAACCCTAAAATTCTATTGTTTGAAGCTCATTGTGACTCATATGCTAGACTGGAAGATTTAGTCCTAGTCTAGAGTTTTTGGGGAGGAAATGGAATCTCTCAGTGATTGATCTAGATCTTCTAAAAACTAGAAAAAGTGTTGTACTAGGACTCATACACCCAAGGTGGCGATTTAGTCCCATTATTAGGGTTTGGTTGAAACTTGGGTATCCTCTAGTGGTTTGTTGTACTTCTTTGCTACTAGATCTTTGAGTCGAAAAGCTTGAATTCTAGCATGTAGGTGTCTTTTTGAGAAGATGGCAAATTCTTGACAATTATGACAACTTTCTTCAATCTTGCAATTTAGTCTTCAAAGGATCTTTAAGCTCCAAAACACCAAGATCTACAATCACACATGTAGAGAGAGAGGAAAAATGTTGATTTTTTAGTGGATAGGGGTTTTCCTTGGTCAAACCCCATTTTGGTAATCAAACCTTAATGAGAAGTGAAACATGAGTGAAATGAACATGAAACATAAGGTGAAACAATAGAACCTTGCTTGGAACCTTGTAGATCTACAAACAAGCATGAAGTGGCCTCAATGGATGTAGATCTTGATCATGATTCTCGATGAAATATAATGCCTTTGAATAATTGAATTGATTTTGAACAATACATCACAACATTAGCTCAAAACCACATGCATGATGCATCAAGCCTTTGACATGATAATGGATCTTGATTGCTGCAACAAATGATGAAGAAATTTTCCCTTGAATTCCTTAGAAATTATTTTGAATACTCTATAATGCTCTTGTGAATTCTTAGGATGCTTGACTTTTGATTTCTAGGTGAAATAATGATTTGAAACTTTGTTTATATAGGCATTCCATCTAATTTATCATTTATTAATGCCGATATTCATAAAATTTGAATTCAAAACCCTGATTTCTCTCTCAAAACCCTAAAAGGGGCCAAATGGGACTCATATATATAGGTACCATCTGGGAGGGACTCATATGCCCAAGGTGTTGTATGGGTCCCACCATAGCTTTTCGGGATGAAGAAATGTTGGGGGGTTAGAATATTAAGTGTATTTATTAACTATGTCAAGATTTCGGTTGAAATAAGCCTTGTGATGAATAATAAAGGGTCCTAAGGGCCTATGAATGATGATGTGAAGGCCATAAATGCAAGAGAGCCTAAAACTTAGTGTAAAGGTGTAAATAAATACACTTTACAGCACTAAATAAGGAAAAAATAGGTCTATTTATCTTAAAAGGGCCCCAAACTTAATGTGTATGTGTAAAACACATTACAACACAAAATCAAGGAAACATTAGGTTCATTTTTATATTAATTATTCCCAAATTAAGTGTGAAAAAGGGATATTTTTCCTACACTATAGTATTAATTCTTCAGAAAAATTACATCAACACAATTTCTCTCTTTGAATTTTGGCAGCACTTTATTACTTCATCATCCTACAAAACAACTCATGAAAATACTATCTTAAGGCACCAATTTATAGAAGAGATAGAGGTGATAATACCATTGTGGTATCTCAAAAAAAGTGGTAAACCACATGCACCAAACCATGTAAACAAGATAAATTACAATAAACCATCACAACACCTTTACATGGGTGTCTAGCCCATAACCAATCAAATTTGGTCAATATCAATTTATTCATAACTCCTCAATGGCTTTGATTGCTAAAAAATAGGATATGAAACAACATACAAGATATGGCACCCCAACATGAGTTGACATGAAATTACACACCACAAAATGCAATTCAAAGTGGTCCCCACTCTAATATTGATGTCTTTAAGAAAAATATTCCTCCATTACTCTTTGTAACCGCCACCAACATGTGTCAACCTCTATGGAATGCAATTACCATTTATCATAGGAAATATATATTAAATATTTTAACTCTCATGTCCCCTAGAAATTTTTCCAAGGAACATGGAGACACATGAAAATGACTTATGAATGGAATGTTAATATCACCTATTCTAACAATAATAATAAACTATTAAGAAATAAAATGTTTCTCAAATGAACACTATTTAACATAGATGTAGATTTAACTCTAGCACAACTAGAAGAAAGGAGTGAATCAAATAAATTTTTAACAACAAAAAATGAGGAAATAAAATTGGTTATATAAGGAAAAATACAATTCAATGAAAAAAACACATGGAAAATAGGAAGGTAGGGTCTTTTAGGAGCACATTAAATTGGTAGGCTAGAATTATAAAGGCTTCTCTTAGAGGAGTGTTCCTAGTTTAGAGCCCATATTATAGGGAAATGACTTTATTGTCCTTGTCTTTGAAGATATGAATGTGAGGGATAGAAATATTTAAACAATCAAAGTTATAAGAAGGCATCAATTTAGAATGAACTAGAAAAAAATAGCAAAGGGAATGGGGGAGTGGCAATTTTAGTAAGATAATTGTAGGGAGGAATCATAAAAGTAGAAAAGGGAAACCCATGCAATCAATAAATAAAGATGAAGATAATGGATGAGTAATCTACAATTTAAATTTTTTAATGTTAAGTCAAAGTGTGGTTGACCATGGGTCTAACCCCACACATCAGCTCATATGGATCCTCCTTAACATTGATAATCACTCCTTTGGGATTATTAATGTTTATGCTTCTAATGATGTTGTGGAATGCTCTTTGCTTTGGCATTGGATTGTTGATTCATTGCTAGTTTGTACTTCGTTATTGTGTGGGGATTTCAATATGGTTAGATGGTGTATGATAAAGATGTCACTTTTCCATTCAGATCAATAAGTAGCAAACAGGAGGCATGGTTTTACATGCGTAATAAATTGGGGCTCTTTGATCCCAATATTGGTCACTACCATTCTCATTCCCTCAAGCACACTTGGTGTAATTACCAGACTAGCTCTAATAGGATATTTAAGCGCCTTGATTGTGCCATGATCTCAGATCAATCTTTCTTCTCTTTTGACAGCTCTTCACTCCTAGTTAAGTCGTTAGTTGATGTAACATTTTTAGATCATTTCCCCATTTATTTTTGCATTGAATGGGAGACAAGACATCCTCAAGCTTGCAAGACATAGTTTTTTTAAACACGTCTTTGCTTTGTCATTAGCCCACATTGGCCCACATTCATAGGGTATGGAATTTGGAGTGTAGGCCATCTCATAATACAAGCTGGATTAATTGGTGGAATGATGCTATCACTCGTATGGCTAGATTTCTCCACATTTATGGATGACAATTGGAAATTTTTTTCCAATGGTCATATGAGGCTACCACAGCTGACCTGTGCTCAACTATCGAGGCTCTGATGGCTAGCCCTTTTTCCCCATCATTGCAAGTTAGGGTGGCAGATTAAGACACAAAAAGCAAGTTATAGATAATTATGCTACCAAAGGTACGTAAATCAAAGCCAGATTGCATTGGTTAAAAATTGGCGACTGTGCCTCTAAGGAGTTTTTTCTAGCCCTACGTGCTAAGCACCCTTCTCCTGGAATCAAAAAAATTAAAGAAGGAACCTAGGTGCTTTCTGGGCTGCCTGATATTCTCTAGGCCTTTTTTTAGCATTATGAACAAGTTTTCACTACTCAGTAGTATACACCAGAGCGACAACAAGCCCTTCAGGATTTTCTTGTTGTTGATCCAAATAGGCTATGTTCAGCCCAAAAAGTTTTTTGCTAGAAATTTCTCACAATTGAAGACTTGAAGGAAGTCATTCATACCATGGAGGATGACAAGGCCCTGAGTGTTGATGGTTTCTCTTATGAATTTTACAAGGCCCTTTGGGACTGTGTTGGGCAAGACTTACATAAATTCTATCTTGAGGCTTTTCATTCCAAAACCCTAGGTAATATAATTAATAAAGGAAATATTAATTCATACCTAAGCTTGGAGATCCCAAGGATATCTACAACTAACAGACTATCACGCTCCTCAATGTCTCTTACAAAATCATACCTAAAGCTTTGGCTCTAAAGATCTGCCATCTTTTGCCTCAAATTGTGCACCTAGAGCAAACTAGTTTTATTAAATCCATATTTATTTTGGATAGCATTATTGTTGTGTGGGAAGGTATGGAGTGGGCCAGGCATTCGGACTAGAAAGCCATTTTTCTCAAAATTGATTTTGCTAAAGCCTATGACTACATTGAGTGGCCTTTCATTCTTGCCATGTTGAAAGCCTTGGGGTTTGGGCCTAACTTCATTCAGATCATCCAAATGATTTCCTCAAGTGCCTCTGCTTGTATCACCACCAATATTTTTCCTTTGGTTTATTTTTCTCCATTCAGAAAGGATGCTCGCTTGCTCCTTCTCTTTATGTGCTTGTCAAAAGATTCGGCTATTTGCTGATAAATGTGGTTTCTCAATAGTGTGTTCGAGGCATTGCCCTATCTAACTCCCAAGCTCAAATTGTTAATGGCCATTTTTTTTATGACTCTTTCCTCACCCTTCTGGAGGAAGAGAATAATATTAAGGCGGCTCTTGAATGTCTTAACATTTTTTATCTTTCATCTAGCTCTACCATTAATGGTATTAAAATTTTTTCTATAGGAAATATATTCTACCCACTCCTCACTGGTTTCAGTAGTATGGTTGGAAATGGATTGGGCCAGGGGAAATATTTCGGTTTCTGGGTATTCCCTTCACCTTCCAGGATTCTCCAACTAAGTTGTGGCAAGTTGTTCTCTCCAAGATTGAGAAAAAGTTGGCCTATTGAATTACCAAGCCTCTTTCTCTAGGATGGAAATTCCAAGTCTGCTCTAAGATCTTGGTTGCTACACACATTTATTACTCCTCTTGTTGGGCTCCTTCGAAAGTTGCCTATTCCAAGCTTGCAAAACTACTTCAGGACTTTCTTTGGGCCTTTGTGAAGTCCCATAGATGGTTTCACCTCATTGCTTGGGAGTTATGTTGTCTACCGAGAGACTCTGGAGGTCTTGGACTACTCTCCACTCAATGACAAGGAACCACCTTGTGTGTGAAATGGATAATTAGAGCCCTTACTAGAGATGGAGCCTAAAAAAATCTCTTCAACCATTGCATCCAATCCAACTTTCATATTCACAGACCCAACTAGAAGGGGATTAGCTTTCTAACCCTTTTGGTTATGAGGGAACTAGTCCAAATTGTGGGAACTTTCAAGGCCAAGAGCATTTGGAGAGCCTGGGAAGCAGTTAATCCTTGGCTCTGCTAGTCTGGCTCTAGATTCCATGATGGGCTTTCACTCAATCAACAAAATGTTTGGTGGTTGCCCCTTTTTTCTAGTAATGGTCAGTTGTTGGCCAAATCACCTTGGCTTAAGGAACTAAGGTTCCACAAGAAAGGCATTCAGACTTTGCAGCATGTGTTTCACAAACCCACAATGCACATTATTCCATGGGAAGATTTTTTGTGCTCTCTATAGTCTTCAAAACCAAGACTGTGATACTTATGATGGTCTAGTGAATGCTATTCTTGTTGATATGCTTCATAAGGTGGGAATTTGTGGGTCCAACCCCTAGTGGAAGGACTAGAAGTGATACCCAAACACCCCTTTTAGGAATTACAAGTTGCGGCTTGGTTATATGTGGCAATCACTACATTCTCCAATGATTGAAAGTTTAAACTAGAGGTGACTTCTTCAATCCTCCACTCATGTCTGGTGAAAAGGATTCTCTACACTTGGTCTACAAGTGTTGAGCTAAAACTTGCCCACTTTGCTTGGTGTATTATTTTCCAAGGCTTACCTATGGGGTCTTAGCTTGTTCACTTGGGGGTCCAGGACCCTCAGTGCCCTTTTTGTGGGTAAGCTGAGTCTTTTAAGCATCTTGTTTGGTTTTGTACTAGAGTTCAGTAGTTTTGGAATTAGATTCATGACTTCTTTCGGCCTTTCAAATCGGATCCCTTCTCTTAGCACATGGTTTTGTTGGGAGATTCACCCGGACTTCCTACTAAATATACCCAACTTTGGCACACTTTCAAGGTGGAAATCCTTTTCAATATCTAGAAAGATAGAAATTCCTACATATTTTCTCACACCCAAATGGATAAAAATGTTTCTTTGTATTCTAAAGCTATTATTTTCTCTAACATGCTTTTGCAAATTCAAGTTCAAGCAAACAAAGTTGTACTTGAGGTGGCTCACCTTCATGTGCTTCTAGATCATTAGGGCAATGCCTCGTGTATTGTGGCTCAAGTTCCCACTTTTCCCACTTCCTCTCATGGTTAGTTTCCCTCTTCGGGCCAACAGCGGAATGGCTTTGCTCACCCCCACTCTCAACCTCCTCTTTAGTGTGGTTCCTAGCCTCCTCGATGGTCTCGTTCTCCTCCTTTGTGGGCTGGCTAGGGGTGGCCTTATGGAGGAGAGACTGGGAGCACCGATGGTAGTTCTAGATTTCCCTTTGATAATACTCATAGTAGTGGCTCTAGTTGGCCAAACTCTAGCAAATGTTTTCCACGTCTAGCACTTGCAATCTCGCCCTAGCACAAGGAAATGTAAGATAAAGAAAAATAAAAAGAAGTTGATGATGGTTGGGGTCCTCCTCCTAATGTCACTCTAGACCCCATTGATGTATGGGTGAAGAAAATGGATGACAAAGACCCTCCTAGATCTGCTAGTACTTCTTTGGCCACTTAATGGCCCTTTTTTATGTTTGTAATCATGGACTTTTGGGCTAGGCCCATGTGACTAGTTGTTTTTTGGATTTCTAGGCGTTCCCATATGAATCTCGAGGTGTGCCTTCTTACCACCCACCTTTTTTTTTGTGAATATTTATTTTAATTTTCATAATTAATTTAGATTAGTGCCTATTCATAAAAATAAAAATAAAAATCATGACTCAAAATCAAATAATAACGATAATCTATATAAGGAGAACCCATTTGTAAATTTTAGGAATAGGAGCTAATAGTGAGCTCAAATACCCTAGGATCACTCGAAAAACCAAAGATAACATTCCACAAGAGAGTATGGAAAGAGAATAAATTTTTTGATTATGGATGCAATATTGATACGACTTGATACAATATGATACATGAGGCCTTGCTTATATAGGAAAGGTGAGATAAGATTAGAAAAGATCGTGACAAGTGTCTTAATCCTATGATATGAGATACAAAAAGTAAATAAAAAGATAAGATAATATAATATCTTATGAAAACTAGAGACTTCTAGAAATATTCTTGGACCCCTAAGTAAACATGTAAACATGTGTGAATAGGACCTACTAGGTGAACTAGCTAGGTAATATACCTCATTCAAACCAACACCCACACTAAAGTGAAACTTAGGGAGAAGTAAATAAATGCAAGAGTGCAAAGATGATATAAATAAGAAAGAATGCAAGGATGAGTCTTAGCTACTAGTACATGTTAGGTAACTATTTACGAATCATCTCTCTCAAAGAGATTAAAGGAGAAAAACCTTGTGGGAAAAAATCCTATATAAAAGAGCATGCAAGAAAGCAATCATGTACAAGTGATGAGAGAAGTGATGAATGGAGGACTCAACATGACCTCCCAAGGAATAAATCCATCAAAAATATATAATAGATATCCTCTCCATAGGAAATAAAGAGTGAGACTACAGATTCTCCAATAATGAAGTAGCTATTTTGTGGAATGGAGAATGATCGGAGACAAAATATAACTCAATGATTGCAAACAACACACCTCCCCTTAGGAAGGAACAAGTCTAATGGTGGATGTAGAAGAAACTACAACTCCAAGAAGAGAGATGAGGGAAGGATTCTCATGTTGGATGTCTCTAAAAACCGGTCAAGTGTATCCATGGTAGAGAATGCCATAGTAAAATTAGGTTCTGCACCAATCAAATAATATGACAAATCAAGACTGTGGAAACTCATGAGTAACAATATCCAAAGAAAATGATAGTTTGACAATAATAGTACAATAATTGTCATCAAAGAGGAGAGGTAACCCCTCAAATGTGTTGGCATATGGTGACTAATCATGCAAATAATGTACACTCTTTACGTATCCTCATTGGGGTTCGTAACACATCAAGGTTTTTTCTTGTTAACATGTCAAGCTTTTCCTACTAACATGTCAAATGAAAAAAATGAATTTGTAAAGCCCTAATTCTAGAAGCTTCCAAAAATCTTGTTATAAGAAGCTAGTATGTATGTTGTGGTATTGTATTCATGAGATTGTAATCTATTTTACACTGGATAATAAAATCATTGGGTTGATGAGTTTCTGTGGATGTAGCCCATATTGGGTGAACCACGTTAAATTTCTATGTTGATCTCTTTTGTGTTATTCTTCATTGTTATTTCTAAGCTATTTAATTTGCATATAAATGTTAATGTTTATTGCTCTAATCTTTCTAAATCCTAACAACTGGTATCAGAGCCATGTGTATTTCAATTGATTGGTAGGAAACCTCTAGATTTGAGTGCGCGCAATGGAAGAAGGAAAAGTCAAGGTTGAAAAGTTCAACAACTAGAATTATCAATTATGGAAGATGCAAATGGAAGATCATTTTTATCAAAAGGATCTATGGCAGCTATTGCAAGGAAAATCAAAGAAATATGCTATGATTTCCAATGAAGAATGGGAGATTTTGGATAGAAAGGCACTAGGAACCATTTGGTTGTGCCTAGCACCATCTATGGAATTCAGTATAACATAAGCAAAGACATAGAGGATCTAATGATAGCTTTGGCTAAATTATATGAAAAACCCTCAACCTCAAATAAGGTATTTCTCATGAAGCATCTATTTAATCTAAAAATGATTGAAGGTAGATCTATGACAGATCATTTAAATGAGTTTAATACGATTACTAGTCAGTTAACTTCTATAAAAATGAATTTTGATGAAGAGGTGAGGGCTCTCTTGGTTTTATGTTCTTTTCCAAAAAATTTAAATAGCTTGGTAATGGTTGTAAGTAACTTTGTCTCTGGTTTAAATACATTGAAACTTGCTGATGTTGTTGGTGTTATCCTTAGCGAGGAAATGCAATGGAAAAGCATAGGTGAGAGTTTAATGTTGGGTAATTCTTTGACTATAGAGAAGAAGGGAAGAACAAAGGAGAGAGGAAAAATCCCTATAAATCATGGGAAGTCACAAGGGAAGTCAAAGAAAGGCAGATCTAAATTCAGAAGAAGAATGGATTGTTGGCACTGTGGAAAGCCAAGACACTTGAAGAAGGATAGTTGGTCTCAAAAGAGAAAAAAAGGAGACAGATGACATGTTGACAGTAAGGAAGCTAATGTTGCAAGTAATAAATTGCAGGATGCTTTAATTTTGTGTTTAGATAATGTTAATGATTCTTGGGGCTTCATTTCATGCCACACCCCATAGGAAATATTTTTTAGATTATGTTCAAGGTGATTTTGGATAGGTATATTTGGGTGATGATGGACCCTATCAAATTTTTGGAAAAGGAAAGATAAAAATCAAGTTGCGGAATGGAAATGAATGGTTGCTACAGGAGGTAAGGAATGTTACAAATTTGAGAAGGAATTTAATTTCTGTAGGAAAACTAGGTAATGAAGGTTGCATAGTTACCTTTTCAAAAAAAGTTTGGAAGGTTAGTAAAGGTGCATTAGTAGTAGCTAAAGGTGAAAAGGTAGGCACATTGTATTTGTGTACTGGTAATACTTATTCTACCTTAGCTGCTATAAAAATGGTTGCTATAAAGACAATTATAGCACATGATGTAAGGATAGAAACAAAAGTGTGGCACCATAGACTTGGGCACATGAGTGAGAAAGGGATGAAGATCCTTCACTCGAGAAAGTTGCTACTAGGTCTAAAGAAGATTGACTTGAAGTTATGCGAAAATTGTGTTTATGAAAAACAAAAAAGAGTCTGATTTCTCCAAGTTGGGAAAGAGAAGAAGAGTGAGAAATTAGAGCTTGTTGATTTAGATGTATAGGGACCAACTCAGGTATCATCTTTTGGTGGATCTTGTTATTATGTTACTTTTATTGATGATGCAACTAGGAAAAAATGGGTGTATTTCCTAAAACAAAAATCATAATTATTTGAAACTTTTAAAAAGTGGAAAGTTCTGGTTGAGAATGAGACAAGAAAAAAATTGAAGTGCCTCAGATCTAGTAATGGAGATGAGTATTGCAGTAGAGTATTTGAAAATTATTGTTCATACAATGGAATCCATAGGTAGAAAGTGGTTCTTGGAATCCCACAAGAAAATGGTGTGTCTGAGAGGATGAATAGGACCATTATGGAGCATGCAAGGAGCATGAGATTGCATGGTAGACTACCCTTACACATTTGGGTAGATATTGTACATACTGATGTTTATTTAATAAATAGGGGACCTTCAAATCCTTTGGTTGGTGGAATTCTAGAGGCATGGATGGGTAAAAATGTAAACTATTCATTTTTTAACGCCTTTGGTTGAAGCTTTTTTCTATGTTGATATTGAAAATAGAACCAAGCTTGAGGCTAAGTCTAAAAAATGTACCTTCATTGGATATGGAGTAGATGAATTTGGTTATTGATTATAGGATTATGAAAATCATAAAATCATTAAGATTAGAGATGTTATATTCAATGAGAAGGTCATGTATAAGGATCAGTTGCAGGAAAAGATGCATGAATAGGCCAAAAGGGAATATATGGTGTTGGATGAAATTCTAGAAAATAAAATGTCACTAGTACCTAATACTCAGCAACAACAAGCTATCCCACAGACTCTTACAAGTGTTATACATTCTACAAGGATAACTAGACCTCCAAAAATATTTTCTCCATTGTTATATTCTATATTATTAACTAATTCTAGTGAACCTAGAGGTTATGAAGAAGCAATGCAAGTAGATACAAAAAAAGCAATGGGAGCTAGAGATGAAAGAGGAAATGGATTCCTTACTACATAATAGGACTTAAGACTTAGTCCAATTAACTATAGGTAAAAGAGCATTTCCAAATAAATGGGTTTATAGGTTGAAGGACGAAGATGGAGGCAAGAAAAGATATAAGGCAAAACTTGTGGTAAAAAGTTTTGCACAAAAAAAAGGTTTAGATTTTGATGAAATATTTTCCCCAATTGTAAAGATGACTTATATTAGAACTATTATAAGTCTTGTGGTTGTGAAAATTTTGCATCTTAAATAGCTAGATGTGAAACCAACATTTATCCATGGGGATTTGGAAGAGGAAATATACATGTAGCAACCACAAGGATATGAGGTCAAGGGTAAGGAGGAATTTATGTGTAGGTTAAAGAAGAGTTTGTATGGCCTGAAGCAAGCACCTTGAAATGGTATTTGAAATTTGATATTTTTATGGCTTAACAAGGTTACAAAAGATGATTATTGTGTTTATTTTAAGAAATTTGGTAATGGAAGCTATATTATCCTATTGCTTTATGTTGATGACATGCTTGTTGTCGGGTCTAAAATGCAACATATTAATGAACTTAAGCAAAAATTAGCAATTTTTTTTGCTATGAAGGATTTGGGTGTATCAAAATAAATCCTTGGTATGAGGATCACACAAGACAGGAAAAATAAAAAATTATTTTTTTCTCAAAGTGAGTATGTAGAGAAGGTGTTGAAAAGGTTTAACATGTAGAATGCAAGAGCAGTTAGTACACCTTTGCCTAGTCATTTTAAGTTGACTAAGGAGATGCGTCCAAAGACATAAGAGGAGTAAGAAAAAATGTCTAAGATACCACATGCATCAATAGTCGGTAGCTTGATGTATGCAATGGTATACACAAGGCTAGATATTGTACATGCAGTGGGATTTGTGAGCAGGTATATGAGCAATCCGAGAATGGAACATTGGAATGTGATAAAATGGATTCTTTGATCTTTGAGAGGTACTACTTCAAAGAAACTATGTTTTGGAGGAACAAATTCTACTCTAAAAGGATATGCTGACTATGATTTGGCAGGTGATATTGATAGCAAGAGGAGTACTACAAGATATATTTTTACTAAAAGAGGTACTACAGTCAGTTGGATTTCAAGACTACAAAAGTTTGTTGCACTTTCAACCACTAAAGTTGAGTATGTTGTTGCTATGGAAGCTAGCAATGAGATTATTTGGTTACAATGTTTTCTAAAGGAATTAGGACAATGACAAGAAGATAGCCCTTTATACACTGATAGCTAGAGTGTCATTCATCTTGATAAGAATTCAACTCTGTATTCAAAAACTAAGCACATATAGCTCAAATACCACTTCATCCAGTCAGTTTTGGAGGATGGATAGTTGAAGCTGGAGAAAATTAACACAAGTAAGAATCCTAAAGATATGTTCACAAAGGCAGTTACATAGGAGAAACTTATTTCCTCATCAGTTTTCATTGGCCTTCATGACTGATAATGGTGGACATAAGAAACCAGCCAGACCTATAATCTAGTGGGAGCTGCAAGTGCATCAATGTCATCTAGGATTAGTCTCCAAGTGGGAGATTGTTTGGTGTGGAGCCTGATCAGTCTCCAAGTGGGAGATTGTTGGTATGTGGTGACTAATCATGCAAATAATGTACACTCTTTACATATGCAAAAAAAATTGTTAACATGTCAAGGTTTTTTCCTATTAACATATCAAGGTTTTCCTACTAACACATCAAATGAAAAAAATGAATTTATAAAACCCTAATTCTAGAAGCTTCCAAAAATCTTGTTATAAGTGGTTGGGTTGTATGTTGCAATATTGTATTCATGAGATTGTAATCTATTTTTCATTGTATAATAAAATCATTGGGTGACTGAGTTTCTATGGATTTAGCCCATATTGGGTGAACCACGTTAAATTTCTATGTTGATCTCTTTTGTGTTATTCTTCATTGTTATTTCTAGGCTATTTAATCTGCATATAATTGTTAATGTTTATTACTCCAATCTGTCTGAATCCTAACACAAATGTTCCCTTCAAATTTTTAATATGAGATTCACAAAATAAATCTGATACACCTATCAAATTCTCATCTCACAAAGCTGAATTTGAAAAACTATAATGGTCTTGCTAAGTAGGAATGATGGGAGTCTCAATCAATGGTTTTGCATAAGAAATCAATAAAGGTGAAGGGTAAACATTTGTTTTTGAAGGAGTAGAAGGATAATTTGAAGAAACCTCATCAACCTCAGGGCAAGTGCAAGAAGTTCTATGTCCATTTTTTGGCCAAAAAGAGGAAGTGGTGGTATTTTCCAGAAAAATCAAATTTTTTCATAGTTGGACTAAATATTTGAAGCACTTGCACATAGAATCTTAAAAATGTCTAATAATATTAAATTTAGAATTTTGAGTCTAGTTTTCAAATATGTAATTTACTTTAATACCTAGATAATACAAATATTTTTTTATAGGCTTGTATAACAACCACTTTTAGAAGTCACATTTTTAGGACCCTAAATGCATGTGTACGATCGACATAATTTGACCTAAATAAAATTATTTTTCTATTTACTTTTGGGAAAATATGTGTATTATATTGAATATTGATGCTCAAATATTATTTTTATAAAAAAATTCAAAATATTTTTTTAATTAATTTTTTATTGGCCCTAAATGTGGTTTTTGAAAATCTCTCATGTACGACCAACATAATTTTATCTAAACTAATCATAAAATGATTTATTTTTCATTGTGTAAAGAATGATGTCTAGATTGATGTCATGTAATTTTAAAATATATATAAATTAAAATTTATTAAAAAATGCTAAAACTTGACATTTCAAGTTTATGGATTAGCTTCATCATAAGTTGATTAATTATTAGAAAAACAAGTCAAACCATAAAAAAAAAAATTACATATTTGAAAACTACACATTGCCATCTATAATAGGTTTTAATTTCATAAAAAATATAAGAAAAGTCATCAACCATATTGGTAAAGTTGCTAATCTTGACTTATAGTTGTGGGTCCAATGCTAAGGGTTGGGTTTCCATACCTTTATCAAGCCTAAAACTAGACAAAAAATGTTAGTAGGGATTTCAAACTTTTAAGAATGGGTACCCATTTTAAAACGGGTATCTATTCTAGAAATAGAATTGGCACTTATTTTAAAGTAGGTATCTATTCTAGAAATAGAATTTGTAACCATTTTAAATGAGCTTGTCGATATTTTTTTTAAATACCTTTTGAAAATAGATACCCATTATGAAATGAGTGTACATTCATAATGGGTAACCATTTTGAACGTGTACCTGTTTAGGCTCAAGTTCTCATTCTTGTTGGGACAATTTTTTGGCTAACACTTCCCCTAGAAGTGGACCCAAATTCTTGCTTCTACCTCTCATCATCTAAAGATTTAAAGTGCTCCATAAAACCAAATTCCTTACAAGTACCAAATTCATATGATATGTCATTTGAATCCTCAAGAGATACAAGATATTTTGAAATAGGATCATTTGGGAATGGTTATGTATTGTGATCTCTATATATCTCCAAAATTTTGATCCTAAGATCACGAGAACACCTAATATGTGAAATGGAATTCAAAGTGTCAAAATCAACATGTAAACCAATCACTTTTAGGGCATATTCCTTTTTAGCTATTAAAACAAATTTCTTGCAAGGAGTACTTGGTTGGGGGATAAGACCATACAAATGCAGAAAAATATGAAGCCAATTGAATCAAAATGTCATATCTCCATTGATCAGATTAAATGAAATGAAAAACCCATAATGAACTAAGATAGATCTCCAAATTTAAAAAGACATCTTCAATAACAATTAAAAAATTCCAAATATGATGAATACTAAAAATGAATCCCCCCAAAATATAGAACTTCCCCAAGTGTCAAGATCTCTAAGTAATCAATTATAATGTGATATTGGAGAAAAATGAATAAAGTGAACTTAGGGATGAATCTAGAAAAGTTCATAAATGGTTGGATAGATCTCATGAATACCTTTCTAATACCATAAGAATCACAAAAATAAAATATCTAAGAAAAAAATTATGAGCATGGAGGTCCAAATGGAGATCTAACTTCAAACAAAAATAAAATTTAATGATTGAAAAATATGATGATGAGACCTATATCATTGGAAAGTGCTCAGAAGTAGATTTTTGACGATATCAAGTTTGCAAATTTTCAACACCAAAATGAAAATTTATGGAATTTTTAAAAAAAATTCCCAACTAGGGGATCAAAGGGAAAATGTTGGTCCCCTAGGGGTTGGCCAACAATTCCCAATGTGACCAACTATTGAGTAGATAAGCAATTAGGGATTAAAATAAAACCTTTGCCACCAACAACAATGAGTGAGTGAAGTAGTGACACATGATGACATAGATTTTTCATAGGTGATGGAATATTCCATCAAGATGTTGATTCTATAGATTTTACAAAAAATGTCTACATACAACCTATATGATCTTCAGTACAATATGGATATGTATAATTGCATGGACAAATTTTCTACCAAACACCTAAAACCATAAAAAAAAAAATACCATTTTTTTACCAAAATATCAAGTGTTATAAATGAAAATAGGGATATTTGGGTCTTCTAGACTTAGTGGTGAGGTTTGTTTTTCCCTAAAGTGCACCTTGCAAAAGGTCCTACTTGAATCACCCTTAGATCTAAGAAGGGTTTTGTAGATCTAGTGCTCTAATACCATGTAGGAGATGATAATGAGCTTGCATACCCTAGGATCACCTATAAAACCAAAGATACCCTTCCACAAGAGAGTATGGAAAGAGAATATCTTGCTTTATTATGGATGCAACAATGATATAACTTTATAAAATATGATAAATGAGGCCTTGCTTGTATAGGCAAGGTGGGATATAATATTTAGACAAGAACACGAAAAGTGTCATAATAATATGACATAAGACTCAAAAAGTAAATGACAAGAAAAGATAAGGTAATATCATATGATAACTAGAGACCGATATAAAGATTCCTAGACCCCTAAGTAAACTTAACATGTGAACATGTGTGAATAGGACCTACTAGATGAACTAGTTCAATAATATACCTTGTTTACATCGACAAAAGGGGCATTAATATATAGTCATATAGGAAAGGTCATTTTAATATGACA
>VDFB02321688.1:0-48063 GCA_007258455.2 Sequoia sempervirens
GTAATATTGGGAGATAGTAATGGGTTACCTAGTCATACCTTTACCCTAGTACAGTGTGTCGTCAGTTTGAATTTGGTCTTAGATTTATCATTGTTGTTCTAAGTATTTTATTTTTGTGCAAATTTAATTTAGTAGATTAAATGTGTATTTAATTTTAAATATTTAATTAAATGAATTATTGTGGTGAGGGCTTTAGAATAAATAAATTAATTAATTAATTTAATTTGGTTATGTTGTTGAGTAAATTTTATTATTAAAATAAACGGTAATTAAATAAATAATAATATTTAAATTGGTTGCAATTAGTAAATTGTTTTATTATATTTAAATGCATGTGAATGGAAAATATCTAAATTGTTGAGGGAAAAGATATTTTAGATATTTTGTTTAAGATAACTGGGAGTTAGAAATTTGTTATCTAATTGTTGAAAATTCATTCATGGAAGGGATTTTTTGGGGAAAAAAAAAAGAAAGTTGTTTCACGGAAAAAGTTTGGATGTGTGTGGAAAATTGGTGAGGAAATTATGGATCTCTTTGAGGAAATTGTTTAGAATTATTTTGTTGTAGAATTCTTGGCTATGTTTTTTGTTATGTCTTCTGGAAGGAGGCAATTGCATTGAATAAAGCTTTGGCTACATTGAGAATTGAAATTATAGAGAAGCTCGGCAACATTTTCTTGAGGCAACATTCTTCTGTAATAGGTTCTTTACTGTTTTTGTGAAATTTGAAATTGAAAAGTTATTTTATTACTGTAATGCAAATTGGAAATGTTTTAGGAAATGATTTTTCAATACTGTAGAAGTTCTTGTTTCTTTCTTTTAAAAGATTGCTATGAAAATGAAACCTCTGTAGAAAAATAATTAAAATCCCCTGTGTAATTTGTTTATTTGAAATAGATTTTTACATAAGGAAAATATAGTGAAATTATTAAACATCTGTTGGATTTAAATCAAAACTTAGAAACCTCTTCCTGTAGAAAATGGTAAATTACTGTGAAGATTTAGATCCTTGTAGGGAATGATTTTAAACAATAAAAAATACAAAAAAAAGTATTTGAAGAATTAGAAAACCTCTGTAGGATTGAAAATGAAATCTTCTGATAAATTTGGGAAAACTGAAATAATTGGAAACCTCTGGTAATTCAAAAATTAAAACAGTAGAAATAGTGCGTCACTAAATTAATCATAACTCAAAATTTATGAACTAAATAGGGTTGCATTTTTTATATGTTTTAGAAGACTTGATTGCCCACCTTTAGTAAAAATTTCAGAGAAACCCAGTTCCGAAAATAAAAGTTATTAAAGTCGCAACATACAGGATTTATGATTAGGGTTGTCTGAAAATTGTTAATTTATATTTATATATTTATTTGTTTAAAAATATATATTAGAAATATTGCATATAATTTTAGAGTATTTAAATATAAATATATTTAAATGTCTTTTTAAATAGGTGCATGCACATGCACAATTTAATATTTTAAAATAAACGTTGAAAAATAATAATTAGATTATGTAATTAGAATATATATATATTTATTTAAAAGAAATATTATATCATTAATTAATGCATACAATGCACAAGTAGGTGTTTTATAATAAGATGATTTTATTAGAAGGATTAAGATTTCTATTTATATTTGTTTGTGAAATTTGAGTTAACAATTAGTTTTAATTTCCTTATGATTTGTAAACAGAAGTATTTATATATTAATAAAAGCATGTAAATGCATGGGTTAATAAAATCTTAAAATAAAAAGACCTAGGAGTGAAAGTTGATTTGTATTTAAATAGATATTGATTCAATTTGGCTTTAGGAAATCTGAATATTAGATTATTTAAATGCCTGAATTATTTTAAGTTGTATTATTTCTGTTCACATTTGCGGGCAATTTGAATTGAATATTATGAGTAATTGTCAAACTCAAAGTTAAGCAGTTGGTTTAATTCGTTGTGGATTTATTAGATTTAGGAAATCCTAATGGTCATTTATTTAATTACTTGAGTGGCTTCTTATTGTTGTGTATTCTTCTACAATTGTGTTTTGGGCATTGGGGATATTTGTTGTTGAGAAAATTATAAGTCTTCCAGAGATTGTAAAATTGTGAGAGGGTTATTGTATCTTTTGTTTGCCCTTTTTGAGATTTTCCTTGGGTAGTGCATGTTTTTTGGGTTTCAGTATTTAATATCCATAGGGACGTGTGAATTAGTTTGAACGCCTAATTACTATGAACGGGTTGTGTGATTTGATTTGAGCATCCGATTACTACGAACGGGATGTGTTGTTCTTTGCAAAATAGTTGATATTTGTTATCGTATTTTGTGCACTGTCTACCCTTAGGTTGTGGAATATGTTATTGTGTTGTCGATAGAGGAGTGGCTTTCAACTGGGGCCGGGACACAAAAGGGTCCCAGGATAACTTGTGTGAAAGTCAGTTTAATCAGTGGAAATTAAATAACCTTTATTAGGGATGGAGTAGCTTAATATTTAATCAGATAATTTAGCCTCGCTCATTGGCTCAAGGGCTAGTATGAGACTTTAGATGAGTCGGGAAGGCTTAGAATGGCAAGATCATTATCTTGTCTTCTCGAAAGATAATTGATTCCACACTAGTGTGCATGTGGGGCCGGAATCGTGAGAGGTTACCAGGATAACCCTAGAGGAGGGCCGGGACCTAGGAAGATTTCCTTTGGATAACCAATGCAACCTTTGTGATGACACTCCTCCTATGACAATGGTCGATTTGTATTATACTATGGATGTATTTGATTCAGTGGTTCTGGAAGCAATGTAACCTTATATTTTTTGTTTTTGGTGCAGTATTATTTTGCATTTACTGGTACAGTGTGGTCTTGTATATTACTTGTGTCTAGAGGTAATAGGTTTGTCTTGGTTACCTGTTACTATCTCCTAGCACGAGGGTTGGGCCTACGGGTACCAGATGGTTGGGTGGCGTGCATCTTACACTGTTGAGTTTCTCTTCCTGTTTGTGATGGCGAGATCTTCTTGTTCGAGGAGCTCGTGTGGTTCTCTAGAGTTGTTCTTCTCCTTCTTCATTGTAACTATGGATCTATGTGTATAATTGTAATACCTCATTTGTATCGAGGTGAACCTTTGTGATGTAATTGTAATAGTATTTATGATCTATTCATTATTGGATTTAATGGTGTTGTATATGTGGAAATATGTTTAATACATTTCTATGTGTTAGATTTATCTTAAAATGGTTTAATGCTTTGTTGTAAGTTGTATCTTGAGTTTAATATTCATATGCTATGGTTGGTTAAATTTTATAAGTAATGGTGTTCACATGTAGATGTGTTGCGTAGCCTAGAGAATGTATGTGGCTAGAGTAGGTTACTTTACTCATCTTGTTTTAACTTTAAAAAAATAGTTGTGCTTCCATAGTATTGCATCGTCCTCTAGGTTGCAGGACGGGGTTTTACATTATTTGCATTCTCTTGTTTGCTACTCATATTCTAGCACCTAAATTTTCCCTATCACAAAAACAAATCCTTCTAACTTCCAATTAACACAACAAATATATCTTCTTTAACAAACCAAAATATTTATAAGATCTTTTCCCAAATATGCATTTAAAATTTAAAAAACAATTTATTTAATCCAAATTTATAATTAAATAACTTATTTATTTTAATTCCCAATTAATTTAATAATTAAAATTACTTTATAATATAACTTTAAATTAATTAATTAATTTATACTAAGATCTTTATACTAATTAAATACTTAATCACAATATATACTTTAATGCTTACAATTAAACTTGCACAATAAATAAAATACTAAGACCAACATAGATAAGGAATATGACTAACACATAGACTGATGAAACACTTTACTAGGGTAAAGGTTTGACAAGATTAACCAGTTACTATCTTCTAATCAACATTACTGTTGAGTAGTTGACATGCTTAGATCTGTGAATCTAGGTGGAGCCGATGTCCTGTACCTGTTCACTCAAATAGACAAATTAGAGTACGCATTCATAATAGTCGAGGCACTAGGAAAGGAACTATAGTAATTGTATATCATTCTTGTATGTCCCCATATATTCAATGGTATGAATCCCTTTCCACCATTCAATTCTCAATTAATTTGATAATTAAAATTACTTTATAATATAACTTTAAATTAATTAATTAATTTATACCAAGATCTTTATACTAATTAAATACTTAATCACAATATATAATTTAATCCTTACAATTGAACTTGCACAATAAATAAAATACTAAGACCAACATGGATAAGGAATATGACTAACACAGAGACTGATGAAACACTTTACTAGGGTAAAGGTTTGACAAGGTTAACCAGTTACTATCTTCCAATCAACATTACTGTTGAGTAGTTGGCATGCTTAGATCTGTGAATCCAGGTGGAGCCGATGTCCTGTGCCTGTTCACTCAAATAGAAAAATTAGAGTACGCATTCATAATAGTCGAGGCACTAGGAAAGGAACTCTAGTAATTGTATATCATTCTTGTATGTCTCGATATATTCAATGGTACGATATCGCCCTTTCCACCTATCCTCACAACATGCTACTGCATCACTTAACTACTCAATAAATCTCTGCATCATAATAATAACAAAACAATGTGCATCATACTCACAAAAGTACCATCAGAAGCTCTTATTTTATCTTCCTCTTCAAATTCTTTAGCTAGAGTACCTACACATCCCAAGTGAGGATGGAGGGGCACTAGATGAGTGAGAGAGATAGAGAGAGAGATGGGTATATATGTAAATAGATATAGAGGGAGGGAGAGAAGTAGAGTCCAGAGAAATAGAGAGATATAGAGAGGGAGTGATGGTGAGAAAGGAAGAGAGAGGGAGGGGTAGGGATATAAATAAAGAGAGAGAGAGATAGAAAGAGAGAGACAATGAGAGAGGGGGAGTTGGATAGATTGAAAGATAAATATATAGGCAGTGATATAGATAGGAGTAAAGAAATATATAGAGAGAGGGAGTGGGAGAGATGGTGGGAGAGATGAACTAAGTAAGAGAGAGAAAGATAAATAATGAGATATATAGAGAGAGAGATGGAGAGATATGGGTAGATAGCAATAGAGGCAACAAGAGAGAGATAAATAAAGTAATAGAGACAAGTAATACAGAGAGAGAGGGAGAGAGATAGAGATAGGGAGGAAAAAATATGGAGTGTGAGAGAGAGAGAGGGAGAGAGATATAGAGATAGATATAGAGATAGGGAGGGAGAAATAAGGAGTGTGTGTGTGTGTGTGTGAGTGAGAGAGTGAGGAGATATATAGAGATAGAGATGGGGAGGGAGAAATAGGGAGCATGTATGAGAGAGATAAATATATATGGAGATAGAGATAGAGAGGGAGAGATATACAAATAGATAGAAAAGGAGGGAGAGGAATAGAGAGATGATAAATAAGTAGTGATATATATAAAGAGGGAGTGATAGGGAGAGAGAGGGAGAGATAGGGATAGAAAGGGGGACAAATAAATAGAGATATAATGTGAAAGATAGAGGTGTATGTGTGTGTATTTGTGTGTGTTTGAGAGAGAGATGTAGGGAGAGGTAAGGAAACAAAGTTAAGGGAGAGATATAGAGAATACGATAGAGATGGAGATATACAAGGACATGGAAATGGAGATGGAGAGGGAGACACAAAAGAAGAGACATATAATAATACTCCAATTTATATTATATCAAATATTATATAATACTAAATATAGTTATAATATATATAATTTTATTTTATTATTTTAAAAAATATAATACAATTTAAATATATTATATTATATTTATATTTAATAATTTATATTACATAAATATAAATAAAATTATAAATAAACTTTAATATTATCATAAAAATGAGTTGACATTATATAAAATATAAGATAAAATAATATATTATAAAATCTAATATATAATAATAAATATAACTACATATATTATTTGTAAAATGAATTTAGTAATTTACATTTTATAAATATAATATATAATAATGATACAATTTAAAAATCTAATATATCATTTATTGTTTACTATTTGAAAAATAGTGTACATTACTTATACATTATATTATATTTATATTTAAAAATTTATATTATAAAACATAATATATTATAAATATAACTATAATATAATTATAAAAATGAATTTATATTATATAAAAAATATAAGATATAATAATATATTATACAATTATATAATATATAATAATTGGGGTGGGGCTCCTAACTTGATTAATACCTAATTCCTACAGTGTATATATATATATATTTATAATTTATATTATATAAAATATTATATATAATACTAAATATAACTATATTATAGATAATTTACTATTTACTACTTAAAAAATATTGTACATTAATAATATATTATATTTATATTTAGATTTAATAATTTATATTATAAAATATATTATATATAATAATAAATGTAATTATAATATTATTTTAAAAATAAATTTAGTGATTTATATTATATAATATATAATAATTATACCATTTATATTATATCAAATATTATATATAATTTAATTTTTATTATTTTAAAAAATAGTGTACATTAATTATATATTATAGTATATATATTTAATAGTTTATATTATAAATATATATATAATTATAAATATAACTATAATATTATCTTTTAAATGAATTTAAATTATATAAAATAAAATATAATTAAAAATTAATAATAATCAAAGAATTCACCCAAAATAAAAAAGATAAACACAATCAAATTAAGTACTATTTGTTTTACCTTTCAACAACATGGAGCGCATCATTTTAAAACTTAGTGATCTATTTGTACTTAAATATCTTTATGAAGCAATCTAATTTATTTTGGTGAAAGATCCAACAATGCCCATCTTTTTCTTTTATCATCTTGCATTGTATGCAAGCAATGAAAATCATTAATGATTGAATTCCTTCGAAATAATAATTATAATTTTTAAATCAAAATTATACTAGTAGTTGTATGTAGTGACATGTAACGATGAGCTGATAGGTGGCACAAAGTACAAATGGTTGGAATGCAATCCAAGAGACAACAAAAGGTGCTTGGAAATGTTAATGTAGAAAATGGCAGTATATATTGTAAGTTTTAATTGGAACAATGATTTTTTGTTGCTATATTTTATTACCCCTATGTATAGATTTGTATGGATGCTAATGGCACACATAATAATATTATCTAAAAGGTTATTATATCATTGATTTGTTGTAGGAGATACAATTATCCAATAAACTTGTATATATTTTCACAAATCATGGATAACAAAAAAAAAAAGAAAAATATAATAGCATTCATTCATTTCTTTGATATTGATTGTGAGCTATATTTTATAAAAAAAATTAGCAAGATTGACTTTACATGCGATCGAAATATCTCTCAAAACATTATATGTAAACTTTAAAACCATAGCCACTAAACCCATGCAAAACAGTAGCCAGATAATGCAACGATAATAAAATATACTTATTTCTCAACAAAAGATTATCACAAATAAAAAAAATATAACCTTCTCAACAACACCCTCTCAAAAATTAACAGTGACAAACCCATCAAAAAATATACTCTTTTCTAAACAAAACCTTGTCGAAAATTGAAACAATATAGCTTTTTCAACAACACTTCATCAAAAATGATACAATATAGCCTAAGTTAGAGAAAAATAATCAACAATACCTAATACAAACAATATAGTCTTTTCCCAACAACACCCTATGGAAAATTAACACAATATAGCCTTTTGAATAGAAGCTTATCGAAAATGAGACAATGTAGCCCAAGCTAAATAATAACAATCAACAAAATTTGCATAACATCAACAATTCTATTTCATTGCAAACATACCCACAAAATTCAAGCCATAAAGAGAGACCCAAAGGGAATTGACAACAACTAAACAAACCTTATCAAAAATTGAAACAATATAGCCTTTTCAATATCACATTCTCGAAAATGGGATGATATAGCTTAAGCAAGAGAACAATAATCAACAATTCCCAATGGAATCTAACACAAAGTGTATAAGATTAACTATTTTATTTTGTTGCAACCATAACCTAAAACATATGAATTTTCTCTGAATCTTATGTCAGAAACATAGAGATTTGTACATAGAAAATATAAAATAAAAATCAACAAAATGAGGCCTGCTCTCCACCCTACCATATTGGGTCATGGAGCCTCATGGGCTCTCACCAAACCCTTGAGCAAGAATATACATTTCCCACACTCTGATCAATGGTGAAATGAATATTTCTTATTACAATCAATATAGAGTACATTAGGATCTGATTGGCTATTTGACCACTATTACTAATTTTGCAGTCACTATCATTGTTCTAAAAGGTTGTTTGCAACACATTAGTTCATCAAATTCCATATTATGGCTATAGTATGGTCTACAAGAATTAAAAAAAGTGTGAAGTTTAGTGTGGTGATTATGCAAAACAAAATGAACTGCATAATATTAACTATTTTATTCCATTGCAACCATCACCACAGAAAGCTAAAACTCATAGCTACAGTCCTATGCAAAACCTTTTCTGCAAAGGCGAGACCATATATAGCTTATGTGTATACAAATTGTGAATTTTAGTGTAGTGATCATGTCTAATTCATAGATAATATGTAAATTAGGAGGTATCAAAGTTCTATATTTAATAAAACATAATTTTATTTGTACTTGTAATGGGACGAATGAAGTAATTATAATTTAGCCATACCTGATGTATGTGGCAAAATGCAGTATGTACACAGCAAAACAAGGCTTGATTCCCACCCTACCATATTGGCTCATGGAGCATCGTGCACTCTTACCAAAGCCCCAAGCAATAAAATAAATTGTCTACCACTATGATCAATGGTGAAAGCAATGTTTCGATCGTTGGTGACTTAATACAAGATCTAATGGCATCAAAAGACCCGTGAAGGATGATTGTTTGGGTTGTGCCTAGTTGCAAGCATGAAATGATTATCGAAAGTTTAGTGTAACAAACACGCACCATTGGTAGACAATAAATAATTGAGAAAATATAAAGACTTATACAATTAATTACAAATAAGATGCAATGCAGTTGTAGTAGGACACAGTAAGTAAATAAAATCTAGGCATACCTTGTGCATGGAATGGATTGGATTTTGGACACAGAAAAGGAGGCCTACTCTCCACCCTACCATATTAGGTCATGGAGCATCATGGGATCTCACCAAACCCCCGAGCAATAATGTTAATTGTCCACTTTGATCAATGGTGAAGGTAATGCTTTGACACTTGAGAAAATTCATTCAGTGGAAATCAACGTTATACATTTTTAATAAATTGACATGGAGTTGTGAAATGATAAATGCAAAAAGGATATATAGGCTTATATTGTATATAGATGGAATGTAGGTGAAGGCCATATAGTATGCAAATGTGGAATCATAAAGCTATTTAGCATTTTGGAGATATATACATCTTGTATATGAATACAATGTAGCTACAATATAAAATGGTTTCGGTGGAATATACCTACACAGAAGGAAAATGTGAGATTTGGTGTCACGAACATGTTTTATTGGTAAGAAATATGTAAATTACGAAATTTAAATGGCTCTATAATTTATAAGAAAAATATATGTAATACCACAATTACATGTCCCATATAAAAAATCATAAGGAAGTGAATTTTGAGATGGTGCAAATTCTATATGCATAGAGATGAAGAGGAAAGGAGAAGCAATTCACTTACCATAAAGAAGAGAAACTTTTGATGATGATGCCAATGAATAGTATTGTTGGAGATGATCAACTTGTTTGATTTATAGTGCACTCTAATTTTTGGTATGTATCCTGCAGTATCTAGAAAAATACAAAGGCACATCAACGTGCATAATTACAAAAAACCCAGTTCAAGTGAGGAATTCAATTGCACACAAAGTAAATATAAAATGGAAGAGAACAAAATGAGGCCTACTCTCTAATATTGAGTGGCCACTACTCTAATGAATTCTGAAAGCAATGTTCCTTATTAGACTTCATATACAGTCTATCATTCAACTAATTGCTTTTTGAGGCTCCTGCCAATGCTAACAAATTTATCTATGGAGCATCATAGGTTGTTACACAAATATATCCATAAGTTGTCTTCAAACACATAAAGGAATATTGATGTCATGATTTTTCATAGTTGTGGACAATGTGTATGTGCTATGCAGAGGTATGTGTGCATGTCATAGTAGATGCAAATACCATTGATACATAATAATCCCTATGTCTACTTTATGCGACACTCTTGGAATGATAAATTTTATTTTCAAGTGTTATATACAAGATTCATGTGCTAAAGAAATGAGCAAAGAATTATCACAACTATAACTTTTGTATATTTGTGCAACCATCGCCTCATGCAAAGAACACAAAGTAACATCTAACCAACTCCATAGAAGCTATGCAACACTTGTTCAGATTTGTATCCTAGGATTAATTGTTGTATGCTTTATGTGTAGTTGTCATGGTTCTAAGTAATAGCTAATTTTAAAGCCTTGGGAAACATAGTAAATTCCTATGCAAACCCCAAATGAAACAATATTGTAAAGGTTTTTTTGATATACTCCCCTTGTCACTTGCTTCAAACAAATATCTTCCCGCTAGCTTATGTGCAAACTAGCCAGGGAAAAAATTATCACATGTGACACTTTTATTTTTCTTTTGAAAGAATGACCCCATGCAAAAGACACAAAATGACGTCCAAGTATTGTCACAAAAGCTAAAGGACGCTAGCTCGAGCTTAGACCATTCAAGAATTTCACAGATGCTCACTAGGTTTCCTGATGTTTTAAACATATCTAGGCAAATGTGGTTTGACACATGTTATGGATTATGCCCCCCTCCCTTTTCCCTAGCAAAAAAGAACTTGAAAATTCTAAGACTAAGATAATTACTTTATAGAAGAACAAGTACTACATGTTTTAGTTGAGAAAATAATTTCAATAAACACATGATGTGGATCTCCAAGAGTAAAATTACAACTATCAATTGAAACATAGGTACCCATTCTTTTGTTACATGTGATGGAAACTCTCAACCAATAGATAGAAGGCTACATGATAGGAAGCAAGAATAAATTTCCATGTAGAAGTTTAAGTATAGAGATCAAAGAAAATAAAAAAAATAACCATTACCCATTGCAAGATAATGCTTTTGCAACCATCACCAAATGCTAAAAACACAAAATAACCTCCAACCACCATCATAGAAATTCCATAGCTGATCATCACACCTACACCATCACAGAAGCTTGCCCTCCTTACTGATAGCTTTGTCAAGGGGAACAAGGGAAATCCAAAGAATGACACACAACAATGCACTATCAAAGATTGTGGAGACATTCACTATGTTTTCAAAGGATTTTACAGCAAGGTGTTACTCACAACCATCACCACTACTGCATGGCAACCCATCGCTGGTTGCGCCCATAAAAGGATATAAAAGTCACGAAAAATCCTAACCTGGGAATTGGACATTCCAACAGGTGACTAACATCTTCTTATGGTCGTTCATTTACTTTGTCAAACCAAGGAACGTATACTTGAAATGGAGTGGCACTGTATGTGCACTAAGAACTAGTTTCAGTCACGATTTACCATAAATAATTGCGTGAAAGGAATTCTATTTATGCTACAAGAATGTAACGTAAAGCTTTCTTAACTTAAGAATAACTTAAACAAAGTAGACATCACCACAACTGTTACTTAAGAAACAAACTATGAACTGGCCTTATGCTGCAGGAACAAACACAGGGATGGATTCTCGATGCTACAGGAACAATATAAGATTGAGTTTGCACTAAAAATTTCTAGAATGAAATCTAACTTATGATCAATAGAAGATAAACCACTAACTAACTATAGATACTTACTAAGTGGGCCCCCTTAGCAAGCATCCACCAGCTACGCAAGAATTGAACTCAAAACTTCATCAGCTTTTATTCATAAACTCAGAATGATATACATTGTTCTATTCATATGAAAACTAACACAAAACTCTATCTCTTATCATAGTACTAACTTACATATTCTGCTTCTCATTATCATACTAACTTTTACATGCTATGCTTGCTCACTCGCATAGGAGGAACACTTATTTAAACCAAAAAAGCAACTAACTAACTAACTCAAATAGAGAAAGGCATGGACATAAATGAATCCCAAAACTGAGGAGAAAACTTCTCATAAACGAAAGCATATCCGTTCAACCCGATCCAGAGAGAATTTAGCATTCCACTCTTCTTGGATTAATGATCAAAGTTTCTTCCCAATGACCCGGTCAGAGAGTCTTCGCCAGAACAACTTCCTCAACGTTGTGCAGGAAATGGACTTTACTGCAGGGCCGAGATCCACTGCGCTTGACTCATTCATGCTCCCTTCAACAACCTGCGATGCACAAGGCGACAGAGGCGAAAGAAAGCATGCATGGAAAACAACACGATACATTCATTAATCACATATTAAATCTATTTCATTATTCAAAAACCATATGCATTATACTAGTCATTTGGAAGGTCAAACAGGGTAATTAATAAGACACATCGAGATGTTAGGCTGCAGGAATATAGGAATGTATTGCTACAAGATACTACCCAATTTCAGATAAAAAGTCTTTAATCACATAGTTAAAACATCCATTAGCAGTAAAAGTAGAGATATTAAAAGTACATCATGATACTCAAATTATGAGCATATCCTGAGCTCATCATCTACCCCCTACTTAACCTGATGATGGTCCACCAGCATTAAGCTTCCTGGTTGTTTCCCTGAAATCTGTAGGAGCAGTATGGCTTTTTGTCATAGTCCCAAATTTATAATAGAAACCTCTAAAATTTTTCCATCTTTCATATCTGAGGGTTTTTGTATCCTTATTAAAATTTGTAGCTTGATAGGGATAAAGTGGCCACATTAAAACCAAAGGTCGAAATGTTATTGGTAACCAATATTCGAACCTCTTCTGGAGACCAAGATGTATGTACTTCTCTGCCCTGCCAAGGGTTGCTTCAAAATCCAAGGGACTATGTGGCTCAGATTTCCTTAGCCCAATAGTCAATTTATCCCATCTCTTTTCAATTCTAGAAGAGGCAAGTTTCCAGAATAGATACGGTTGGCTTTTGAATTCCTCATACAGTTGCTTTCTGACATCAAATATTTTTACTCTTTGTATTTGGTCATTGAACCCATATGCAACAGTGAGCCAAGTTTTTAGCATTGTGTAAGGATCTGTGCTTTCTGATCGCAGTGGTATGGGCTCATCCCTTTCAACTTTTTCATAGGCTTCCCAAGTTCTATAGACTAGTTACAGAGGATGGCGCCAAAAATGGTCGCACCCATAAAAGGATATAAAAGTCATGGCAAATCCTAACCTGGGAATTGGACTGTCTTTGTAAGGATTGCATCAATTTCTCTATTGGTAACCTCTACCTGACCATTGGCTTGAGGGTGATAGGAGCTAGAATTTATGTGCCTGATCTGGTAATCATTCATCAATGCAATGATTAAGTTGGATGTAAATTGAACGCCTTGATCAGTAACAAGTTCCCTTGGGACTCCAAACCTTGTAAAAATCTACTCATATAGGAACTCAGCAACCTTATTGTCATAGGCATGTGTCATTTCTTTTACTTCTACCCACTTAGTTACATAATCAGTACACACCAAAATGTATGATTTCCCATTGGATGGAGGATCAATAGGCCCAACAAAATCCATGCCCCATTTGTCAAAGGGACTAACTACCACTTGAGGATTCAGGGGTATTTCATCAGACCTTGTTGGTCTCCCCATGCATTGACATCTGTCACATTTCCTGGTGTAGGTTACAACATCTTTCTGTAGTGTGGGCCAATAGTATCCTATATTAAGCACTTTCATAGTTGTTCTCTTGGCTGTAAAGTGTCCTCCACATGGCTCATCATGACAAGCATGCAAAATTTCATAGGTCTCATCTTCCCTCACACATCTTCTCATGACTTCGTCAGGTCCTGTGTAAAATAAACAGTCTGCAATCCATGAAAAGTAAAAACTTTTCTCAACCAACAATTTCCTTTCCTTTGGTGAGAAGTGAGCTGGGATCTTGTTTGCTGCTAAATAATTTGCAATATCTGCATACCATGGAGTTTGAACAGCAATAGAAAATAGATGTTCATCTGGAAAGCTATCATCAATTACCTCAGGAGGTGTAGTTTTTTGAAGTCTTGACAAAAAATCAGCCACCACATTAGCCCGACCTGGTTTATTAATAACTGTGATATCAAATTCCTGCAACAATAGGAGCCATCTTGCTAATCTGCCAGATATGGCAGGCTTATTCATGAGGTACCTTATTGTTGCATGATATGTATGAACAAATATTCGGTAACCAGTGACATAATGCCTAAACTTGTTCAGGGCATACACAACTACTAGCAATTCTTTCTCTGTGACAGTATAGTTTAATTCAGGGCCTTGAAGACTTTTGCTAATGAAATATATGGCATGCTCTATGGAATTCTCTTTATGTTCTAAAACTGCCCCTATGGCATAATTAGAAGCATCTGTGTGTATATGAAAAGGAAGATTCCACTTCGGTCCTTGAAGAACAGGTGCCTGAGTAAGTAAATTCTTAAGCTACAGGAAAAATTTGTCACGGGCCTCAGTCTAGGTAAATTCAGGATCCTTTGTCAATAAGGCATATAATGGACTGGCTATTTTGCTGAAATCTTTGATGAATCTTCTATAATATCCATCATGTCTTAGGAAACTTCTAACATCCTTTTGTTTCATAGGTGTTTGCAAAGTTAGAATAACCTCAATTTTTGCAGGATCAACTTGAATTCCTACTTGAGAGATACAATGGCCTAAAACAATTCCCTCTTACATCATCATAAAGCATTTCTTACTATTCAAAGACAAATTCTTTTCCTTACATCTTTTCAACACTTTTTCCAGATTGGCTAATGCTTCTTCATAAGTAACTCCATAAGTAGTGAAGTCATCCATGTAGATTTCCATAGAATCATGAGAAATGTCAGCAAAAATACTTATGACTGCCCTTTGAAATGTTGCAGGTGCATTACAGAGTCCAAAAGGTAAGACAAAGTAGGAAAAAGTGCCCCATGGACTGGTAAAAGTTGTTTTGTCTTGATCCTCAGGGGTAATTCTAATTTGATTATAGCCACTATATCCATCCAAAAAAGAGAAATACTTTTTCCCAGACAATGAGTCTAGTACTTGGTCAACAAATGGCAGTGGAAAGTGATCATTTTTAGTTGTTGTATTCAGCTCCCTATAGTCTACACAAACTCTTCATTTTCCACCTTTTTTAGGAACAATCACCAATGGAGACACCCATTGACTGTCTGAAATAGGTAGATAAAACCAACATCAAGCAATTTCTGGAGCTTTGTTTTAACTATTTCCCTGAGTGCTAGGTTTATCCTTCTTTGAGGCTGCCTGATAGGTGAACAATTTTCCTTAATGTAGATCCTATGAGTACAAAGTTGAGGATCTATTCCCTTCATATCCACATAGTCCCATGCAAAAGCTCTATGTTGTTCTTGCAACATTTTGACTAGGGCAGCTTGTTGAGATTGAGGCAGCTTATTATTGATATTTAGATAATGGCCTGGAGACACTTCTACTTGCTTGATAAGATCATTGATGGATGCTACTGATAAAGGTGGTGTTTGTATTTCATATGGAAGCAAATTATGATAAACTGCAGGTGATTCAGGTGACATGCTCTCAGAATTCAGTTGTTGCAGGAAACATTGTTGAAGACAGTTATCTGGAACAAATGGCTGCTCATATCAGAGTTGGACTACAAAATGTGTAAAAGCGGGTCATCCTCACTCTGAAGCTGGGAAAATGGATTAGTTTGCAGCATCATTAGTTGAGCCAATGAATTGAATTCTTTAGTTTCCTATCCTAAATCTGACCAAATTGGTTGAGACAAGTCTTGTTGAGGTTGAGCAGGTGGGTATAAAGCCAATTTTTTTCTTGACTGACCATCAGAAATTGTCATGTCTCTTGAATGACATCTTATAAAAGCATCAGTTGTAGCTAACCATGGTCTACCTAGAATGATAGGATATCCTCCCAAAGTGGCCTTAGTGGACAATATGGTAAAATCTGATGGTATTCCCAAGACTCAAGGATGACAATAACATCTTCTACCATTCTATTAGGTTTTACAGTGGAACTATCAGCAAGCTATAGGATGGTAGGTGTAGACTGAATATTTAAGATATTCAAATACTCCATTGTATTCTTGGTCATTACATTGATGGTTGCACCAAGGTCAATCAAAACATTCTTCACTATCTAGCCATTAATATTTATTTGTACCATAGGACTCCCATTGTTAGTATATTTTGGAATGACTACCTTCTCTAACATAAAATATGCCAACTGTCCTAGAACATGGATAGTTTGGGGATCTTTTTTCTTTCTTCCTAGTTTCTTTAAAAAAACCTCCTTAATGGCTTTTCCATAAATTGAGACATCTTTAATGGCTTGAAAAAGGGGGATTTGAATGTGTACATTCTTTAGCTGATCTAAAATATCAAAGCTAGGCTCTTCCATAGACTTGGATGTAGTAATTTGCTATCTCTAAAGAAAAGGTAGTTTGGCATGATGCTGCAGGACAGGCCCCTTAGAGACAGTATCAGATACAGGTATATGTTCTACATGATCAATAAGTTGCTCAGGGGCAAAGTTTGGAATCTCTATTATTACAAGGGGCAGTGGAGTAGGAAGAGTGATTCCAAAATTGAGATGGATATCATGAATATCCAGGGCATAATTTGGATACTAATTGGCTTCTACAAAATACATAGGCTATTGTTGCTGCTTATTATTAGGATTTGGCAATGGTTGACTAGGCATAGGCATTTTTTTTGGAGGGCTAGTATTTGCTACAGGAGGTGGCATAAGGGCCTGAGGTTGTGGCTGCTGAAATTGTAGAGATCTAGGGGATTGGTTCTACCATTGTTGTGGACTTCTCCATTGAGGATTCTATTGCTAGTTACCTTAGGGTGGAGTCCATTGTCCTTGTGGCTGCTGCCAACCTCCTTGAGGAGATTGCCATTAAGGACTCTGATAGTTAGGCTAGGGTGATTGAGAAGTATTCCAGGGTGGTGATGGGCCATATATAGGTTGCCATTGGTTATTGTAATTAGAATAAGGATTACCAAAATTCAAAGGATCTTGAGGCATACCTTGTCTTTGAGCCCATAGTCACCTTTGTGCGACGAAGAATACTTGGTCATCATCACTCTCTACCATCTTAAAGTCAGTAGGTAACTGCTTAGCCTCTAGGTTAGCCACCATCTTACATCTTCAGCCTCGTTTCTTCTATCTACAATGTGGACAGAACTTAGCCAAGATTGCTTCAGCCTCCTCATGTTTCTTCCGAGCTTGCATAGTATCCAACTGTGTGGCCATGTTGTTTATGATATCCTGTTTGAAATCAGACAACAAATTTGTGATCTCCATCTGTGAAACTCCATTAATAGAAGACTTTCCCACTATGACTTGATGACCTCTACCCTTCTTAACAATTGCTCAAGAGTAGTTGAGACATATTTTCTTGATATCATCCCAAGGTAGTTGGGTTATATCACCTCCTTCCATCAGGTCCAAGGCATCTATATAGGTATCACTAATTCCTCTTAGAAAAAGTAGTTTCTACTATTCTTCATTGATAGTATGGTCTAAATTCTTTTTCAAAGAAAACAAGAATCTTGAAATATAGTCTTCCAAGCTTTCATCCTCCTTTTGTTGAATTCTAAATATATCATCTCTTTTACTACCACTCTTACAATATTCCTTGTATTTCTCAAGAAATTTTATTCGCATGACTACCCAACTATCAACAACACCTCTTCCCAAACTCATGAACCATCTAAGAGCTCCTTACTTCAAAGTAGAAGGAAAAAACTTCAACTTGTGAGCATCTGAAGTGTAGTCATAGCTATGACAGAAGATGTCAAACTCAAACAAGAAAGTGTTTGGGTCCTCTGTAACTAATACATAGAACTTGGGAGTAATGAAGAAGGAATATTTTTAAGGTTATCATTATCTTACTAAGAAATGATGGGAAATTCAAAAGCAAGAGGTTGATTAGGTGGATTTTGTGCCATATTTGCTTGATGGAGTATCAGAGAAAATGGATTTTCTTTAGGTTCTTCATCAACTGGGTCAAATGGTAATTCAACAAACAAATTTTCAGCAAATGGATTGATATCTTGGTCTTCTTCTTCCTCAAATAGATTATAAGTTGGTTCAGGGTTGTTATCAATCAATGGAAGGTTAGGGAGGAATCTTCCCAGAGCATCTCTTCTTCTATGCATGCAATAGAATGAACCATAACTTGAAGGAATTTTTGAATAACAAACTAAAATACTACAAACAATGACTATGACAGGTTATTAGCTTGACACCATCCTTGGCAATGGCGGAAAAAATGGTCGCGCCCATAAAACGATATAAAAGTCACAGAAAAATCCTAACCTGGGAATTGGACATTCCAACAGGAAACTTACATCTTCTTATGGTCATTCATTTACTTTGTCAAACCAGGGAACATATACTTGAAATGGAGCGGCACTGTATGTGCACTAAGAACTAGTTTCAATCACAATTTACCAGAAATAACTGCATGAAAGGAATTCTACTTATGCTACAGGAATGTAATGTAAAGCTTTCTTAACTTAAGCATAACTTAATCAAAGCAGACATCACGACAATTGTTACTTAAGAAACAAACTATGAATTGGCCTTATGTTGTAGGAGCACACATAGGAATGGATTCCTGATGCTGTAGGAACAATATAAGACTGAGTTTGCATTGAAACTTTCCATAATGAAATCTAACTTATGATCAACAGAAGATAAACCACTAACTAACTATAGATACTTACTAAGTGGGCCCCCTTAGCAAGCATCAACCAGCTATGCAAGAATTGAACTCAAAACTTCATCAGCTTTTATTCATAAACTCATAATGATATACATTGTTCTATTCATATGAAAACTAACACAAAACTCTATTTCTTATCATAGTACTAACTCTTACATATTCTGCTTCTCATTATCATACTAACTTTTATATGTTATATTTGCTCGCTTGCATAGGAGGAACACTTATTTAAACTAGAAAAGCAACTAACTAACTAACTCAAACAGAGAAAGTCATGGACATAAATGAATCCCAAAACTGAGGAACAAACTTCTCATAGATGAAAGCATATCCGTTCAACCCGATCCAAAGAGAATTTAGCATTCCACTCTTCTTGGATTAATGATCAAAGTTTCTTCCCAATGACCCGGTCAGAGATTCTTCGCCAGAACAACTTCCTCGATGTCATGCAGGAAATGGACTTTACTACAGGGCCAAGATCTGTTGTGCTTGACTCGTTCATGCTCCCTTCAACAACCCGCGATGCACAAGGCGACAGAGGTGAAAGAAAGCATGCGTGGCAAACAACACGATACATTCATTAATCACATATTAAATATATTTCATTATTCAAAAACCATATGCGATATACCAGTCATTTGGAAGGTCAAACAGGGTAATTAATAAGACACATCGAGATGTTAGGCTATAGGAATATAGGAATGTATTGCTATAGGATACTACCAAATTTTAGATAAAAAATCTTTAATCACATAGTTAAAACATCCATTAGCAGTAAAAGTAGAGATATTAAAATTACATTATGATACTCAAATTATGAGCATATCCTGAGCTCATCAATCGCCACAAAACCATGGCCATAAATAAAACAACATTGGTTGCAACAGTGGCCCAGATGCGAAAGCCCACAAAACACAAAAATGGAAGGTGTTATTACAACCAGTAAACAAAGGTAGAAGTATATATTTCCAAACATACATATTTGCATACACATAAAGGAAAATGCTATGCAACCGAAGAGCTACATACTTTTTAATGGCCAGTTATTTCAAAGCAACAAATCCATATCTATGAATTGGATGAATGAAATTGATAAAGATGCAGGTGGAAAAAAAAAATGTACATTGATATACATGGGTGCAAGCACAAATGCAAATATATCAGCATTGGTGATTGTTGTTGAGTAACTTTAAAATTGGTAAGGCTAACAAAAATTCCATCCAAAGTTCACACTTATAGCCTATTGGGTAAAAGTTTCCATATAAAGGAAATTGTTGCAAAGCAATAAAGACTATTCCATTTATCATTTCCATATAGGGGTGATCATTGCATAGGAATAAAAATAGACCAATAACAACATTGTTTCATATATACATTCCATAGAATGGTAATGGGAACAATAATATTTAGAGTTCTAAAGTTACCAAAGCAATTGAATAGTTTATGTTACTTTCCATAAGGCATTGTTGATTGTTGTTTGTAGCTTTAGCTATTATGAAAATTTTGTGCCACCATGGTGACGATTGTTTCTACAAATGACATATATACATATGCACACCCAAAGTTGTCAATACATGTGAAAGAAATATAGATAAGTTTAAATACACATATATCTATATGTTGCTTGTGTAGAGGAAACAAGCATCACTTTGCATAGCTTTCCATGGGAAAATTGTCTCATGTATGTGCTACATATATTGGAAATGGTTGCAATAATACTTTTCATTTAAAACTCACCAAAGTAATTGAGTAGTTTACGATATTTTCAATAAGGCATTGTTCAGTGTTGGGTTGTGGATTGAGCTGTAGAACATACGTTAGAAAAATTATAGCCAAGAACCATATCACATCCATATCCACCATGGCACTATCATTAGGGATCGTAAAGTAGTATCAAGAACATTTGAGAAGCATTAGATGGATACCCAAACATAGATACTTACATAGACAAATACATCATAGACACATATATCTATACATAACTCTATCAAGATATTCTATGCATTGAGAACATTGAAAACAAGATGAGAACAATATTCTCTTTAAAACAACTCACAGATACCTATAAATATTGAATTGTGCATGCATATACACATAGATATCCATTACACACACATATATATCTACGCACGTCTGTACCAGAAAGTTGTATGCACTAGGAAATTTGAATTGCATGCATGTATATTTATCTATATGCATACATAAATATACACATGCATACAACCATGTCCACAAGTAGATAGATGAACAACTATAGATACTTATACATCACATAAAAAGGAAAACAACCCTATATAAATAAATAACATAAAATTAAATAAAAAATATATACTTAAAATGGAACAAAATTACAAGCAACATGAATAATAGAAAAGAAAACAAGTGTATCTATTTTTATTAAAGATTATAAGTTATAATTCATTGTCTTAATATATAACCAGTCAAACCAACAACAAAGCAATATCAATCAAAAGGAAAGGTCTTTTTGATGTGACAAATAATGCGAGGGAAGAAAATGAAGTAAATGTCCAGTTAACATGAACTATAAGAATTATGAAAAGTCACATTAAGGCATGGTTGTTTTGGTGTTCAAGGCAATACAACAACTATCTTTGGAGACTCTTGTACGATAGGGGAAATAGAAGACAAATCTGACAGTAACAGCTTGCACTCAGCTTCAAAGTTAACCCTTGCAACTTTCACTATTGTTGTTTTGAGTCTTGTTTTTGAATTATAAGTCTAAGTTTTAATAAGAATAGTGAAAACAAATGAGGTGTAGGTGACAACATTGATAATAGACTTAACAATCATTGGAGTGGTAGACTCATATTGCAACATGTAAAGTTGTTTTGCTGACATTTACAATAGCCTTGTCATGGCCTCATCAAAAGCAGTTGCCCAAAGCTTGCCTGTGTGGTCCTCCATCTTTAGCTGCAATAAATATCAAAAGTCACAGTCAGCTATTGTTGATTGTCATTTAGGGAAAAACCATGTATTTTGCTCAAAATTTTCACACTTTTTCTTGCATTGCTTTCCATTCACCTACAATGGACATGCAGCATAACATAATGCATCAGTTTTTATATATTTTACTATTGCCTTAAGAGTAGCTTGCAAATTTTCTGGCAAGCCAAGGCACTGAACCAAGATATATGCAATAGTGACTCTCCCATTTCCCAAAGAAACATTTTGAGGCACTGTCTAGGGGGCTCAATAGTATGTGGATCAATATGTCCTCATTGGATCAATGGCAGTGCTTCTAGTATGTCAAGATTTATATATAGAAGAGTCCATGCGGATGTGTTTAGAACTGCTCTGGATTGAAGTACCCAACACATGCATTTTTAACAGCAAGGATGAGAGTTTAAATAGGGGTGTACAACCTCTCCAACTCATCACCCTTTGCTTCCCAATTTGAGCCCCACAAATTAACATCAATTGAAAAGGATGAAAAATCATTAAGTTTAATAGTCCTCTGAATTATTTGGGACTAATCCTTTCTTTGTATAGTTGATACCATTCCTACATGAACCACAGTGCCAATAACATCAATCAAACTATTATTAGTGCAATATGGAATTTCATTTAATGGGATGAATTTAAATAATTTCTCTGGCACAAAGGCCTCATCATTACAACATTTTAACATTGAATTTTGATCCAAAATTATTTCCATCTGGTTGTTTAACTTATTAAATTTCCTATCTACCTATCTCACTGATCCCTTTGACACATAATAAGTATGACCCACCTCAACCCTATCATAATGCAATTCTACTATGTCATTAAAGCATGTAATTCATATTTTTGTTCCCTCACTGTCAATAATATCAAAGTTGAATAACTGGCCCTCACACCCCTATCTCTTGTAATGGTGCATATCCCTCTTTGTTGTTACCTGGTCTTTTATCATCCATTTGGTTTGGTAAACAATTAGCCCTTTAACAAGGCTAATATTCACAGGAGCATCTTGTTGCCTTAGGGATGTATTAATTCCAAATGTTGAGGCTCATTTTGGATTCGGAGGCTGAGTCGCAGCCAACTATTTGTTATTCTTGATCTCTAAACAAATATCTAAGTTTTCCAATTAGCTAGAAATCTATCATTTTGACATCTAGGGATAGTATGACAATTTTCCTGGAACAAAACAAACATTAAATACTTTAAAACATAATCCCCACAAACAAGGAAAGAAAAAACTACAAGTACAAGTAAGGAAAAACTATATCTAACCTTGATTCCCACAGCTTTCTACACAGATAGTTTTTCAAGCACAAAATCGAACCTATTTTCAATGCCCCTATAAAAAAAGTTCATTGTATTTTGCAGGAAAAGTTCCTATCTGCATGTGGGTTCCATTAAAGAGGACAACTTTGTACCAGTCATCCAGGCTTTGATCACCTCCTATTTTTTGGAAATACATTAGCTGGAGGACTGGAGATGGGACAACATCTATAGATAGATCATATCACATGTTTTGTTAAGTTTGGATTCATATTTGTAGCCTAGAAGGAAATTAAACTTATCATAGTGGTAGCAATGAGATATTTATGACTATGACTCAACTCTAAAAGAAAACAACAATATTGACACATTTGGAAGTTGTGACATTTTCCCCTCTAACACATAAGTCACTTCCAAATGGCCAACAAATTGAAAGGGTAAGGAAAGACAAAGAGTTCAACTATAAATGAGTTAGAACATATATCATAGCAATTGTTAATTCAATTGAAGCATATTCTCAATTTGGTTGGTGCACTTGAGAAAGTGTCAATATAATTGGAAGCAAAAAAAAAGTAAACAAGAAATAGACTTACAAAACTGGTGCTCAAGGATTGTTCGCTAGCCTCAATAGAGCTAGAGGCCATCGACATTGTTGGATTTTCTCTTTTAAAAGCTAGAACACCGACAACTGACTACAAGGTCTATGACTTCAAAACACAATATGGGCAGTCAATTTTTTTGCACAGGCATTAAGAATATGACAAGAAAGGATTAATAATAATAAGGGCTTCAATGATTCAAATAATACTTATCATACAATTTTTTATTCCATGTTTACTGTTTCAATTTTAAAATCCCTCATCTTTTCCCTAGAGACACCAAGAATAAAAAGGAAAATAAAAAATTAGGAAAAGGCTTCCATGTTGTATATAACAGTTAATATAAAGTATATCATTTGAAGTATGCCCTACCAAGTTTCAGACAAATAACTATTTTCATAAAATAATAAACATTGGGAAGAGCACGCATTTACATTGCTCACATCCACTTTGACATACATATAAATCTACACACATGGAAATTTAATATTGTCACATTTATGGCTTCCATTATGTGGAAAGGGTTGCAATATATTTAAATATTCTATGTTGTTTTCCATAACACAATCTAATTGTTGTTTGCTAGCCTTGGTTATATTCCCTCATTTTCAATGCATAATAAAATAGTTAATATTATAGAGTTTATGTTGTTATCCAGAAGGTGTTCTTGACTATCATAGAAGCTGATTTCATTTCGACTATCCAGAGAAAATATAGATATACAATATTAGATGTAGAAAACATAACTATAGAATAGTGGAAAATAGATCTTATGATTCCAAAGATGTCCCAACAAAACAAAGTTATGGATTATTATATATCAATGTTCTTTGTATCCACCATCAGTTACATACATTCCCGCAAGTAGTTAGAACACATTGACCATCAATGTGATCAAATGTTTGTACAATTTTCAACCAACCATTTTTTATTGTTGTTCTATGGCTTTACCAATCATTGCAAGTGCAAGCAAGGGAGAAAGCTTGTATAAGCGTGAAACTTTGATCATGCCATGTGAAGTTGTTGTGAAGGCAGCAACAGGTTTTTTTGCATTTTGCTACATTGGGCAATAGTTGGACAAGCATTACAAAAGTGTTGGAAATGATAATTTATTGTGCATTTGTTGTAGACGTGAAGAAAGCGAGAAGCAAAGAGAAAGCAAGTAGGAAGAGGTACACTTGTACCAAGGAGGAAGAGGAGAGATTTGGAAAAACCATCAACATTTTTAGTTGTTCTTATATATACTTGGGGACATGGTTCTATGCATGTATATATCTACATATACATATATAGAAACATCTATGCATGCAATTCAATGTTCCTAGTGCACATAACATCTTCATACAATTGTGTGTAAGGAAAATGTGTTTGTAATAAATTTCTACGTGTCTAGACAAAACCTAAAGTATGGGTTTCTTTTGTTGCATTTAATTGTTCTTTTCCTCTATGCACATATGTATGTGTCAAAAGTAAGATGTAGAAAAAATTCATATAAACTCGTCCCCTTGTTTATTGCTTTGCTAGGATAGTTCTTATTTCTTTTGTCCTTAAGGGGAATTTTTGCAATAATAGGCTTCATATTAAGCATAATAAGAAAGATTGCTTCCCACATTCAATGTGTTGAAAAGCTCTTGGAAGTTAGGAGAATTGCATAAACTGTTTTATGTCTTCAACTCTCGCAATATCCTTCCATATTTGATTCACAATCCAATAATGTATGGTATAGAATATATGATGTTGTCCACAAGGCATCATTGGCTACTAGTCTATAGATGCAGCTATATTGTTTCATTTCCAATAAGATGCTATTGAGAAATAGAATTTACTAGGTTGTTGTTGAAACTAATATTGTTTGATTTAAGGATTGAGTGTTTATGCCTGTATATGCAGTTTCTATATATATCTTTGAAGTTATGTGTATAAATTATGAATATTTGAGTTATTTATCTACCCTTCAAATTTTCTCCTTTGGTAACCAAATCTAATTTTGTTTGCTTGTTTCCATAGCACCTTTTTAAAAATAAAATAGTATAGTGTATTCAACAACATCCTATCAAGAAAGAAACAATAGAGCCTAATCTAAATGATAACAATCATCAATGTCCTATGGAATTAATGTTGTTTGCATCTGCTATGGCATACATGCATATCTCTCCATAGTGATTAAATGTTGTCCATCACTCCTATTGATAGTGCCATTACCTAGGTTGTTGTACTAGTTCTGGAAAGCAGGGACAACTACATTTGAAGCAAGCAGGTAGAGGTGTAGGTGGAGGTTCATATTGGGAAAATTGTTTCTATAGTTTTGTGAGGACAATTCATGTTTTCCATAAGCCTTTGTTCATTTTTGTTGTCTAGTTGACATTATATTGTTTCATTTGTGTTCTCTATGTAGCCACAATGGTTGGAAGGCAACATTGTTTTTTTTCTGTGTTGGATTTCCACTATCAATTATTGTCTTTTGTAGGATTTTCCGTATGGGCCATTGTTTAAAGCATCATAGTCTTATGAAAAGCTAATGTTATTTTCCATAGGTCATTGTTCATTGTAGCTCTCTAGGATAGGGTATATTGTTCCATTTATCAACCCAATATATCTGTGATGGTTGAAAGGAAATATTGTTTGTGTTTTTACATTGAATTGTTAGAGTGAATTGTTGTTTCTTGCATGTTTTCTCATTTGGTCAATTGTTGAAATTTGTATAGTTTGGAAAACAATATATGTTATCTTTAATAGGCCATTGTTGATTCTTATTGCCTAGCTTAGGCCATATTGTTTCACTATAGTCTCCATGTAGCTATATTGTTTCATTTATGGCTTCCATTTTGTGTGAATGGTTGTAAAATAGTTAATTTGGTGTGTTTTTGGTGAATTTTTCCATCTGGGTTGTTGTTGAAACCAATATTAATTCATCTATGGTTCACATTTTTTGGTGAAGGTTTTGAATCTGTCTGTTACAATGAGGTTTTTGTGTTTTGTGGGTTTTTCATGCAGGTCACTGTTGAAAGGCATGTTTTTGTGGTGATGGTTACAACACAATGAAATATATATAGATATATATATATATATATATGCATATATATACATATATATGCATAGTTAATGTTATGGAGTTCATGTTGTTTTGTATAAGGCATTGTTGCCTATTGATGTCCACCTTAGGCTTATATTGTTTCATTTGTGGCTTCCATTTACCATCAATGGTTGCAACACAACAAAATAGTCAATGTTATAGACATTATAAGTAACATCTACCATTAAAATCCTCAAAAAATATAGCAAATTTCTTTGCAATTTTCAACAAGGCATTGTTGGGTCTGGTTGTGTGGACTCACCTTCTACCAGAGGTGTGAGTGAGGAGGACAAATGGTTGTGAACATAGAACTCCAATTATCTATTATGGAATTTTTGTGAAGATGGCTACAACCTATTATGTGTTTTTTAGGATAACACAATAATTGCATTCCCTCACTAGATTTGTAGCAATATATTGTGCATTTATATGTAAACACAAAAATTAGATATGGCAATGTAATGATATATAGTTTGTTTCAATTTCCATAGAGCATTGTTGCTTGACATGTGGTGTGAATGGTTGCAAGGGTAACATTGATGAACAATGGCGTGTGCAGATTTGGATGTATGTCATAGCAACTACAAACAACAACGATACTAACTGAAGCATTGTTGGAATTGTAAACCATATTTCTGCTGCTATATCAAACATTGATGCCACCATCTCTGTAGAACTTCTTCCTTGAGAACTTCTAAGAGCTTTTCAACACATTGTACATAGGAAAATTGATTCTTCTTATGCTTACTATAAACCCAAGTATATATGAATGTTGTCTACATCTAATTTTATATACATACATATGTGCACAGAAGAAAATTATAATGAAGCACTACATCACATGGAAACACCTGAACAACACAAAAATTCATAGCAACAAACCCATCCAAAACCAGGGGTGCATTGTTCTTTGATTTTGAAATAAAAAGTGTTTGGTGTGTCGTTAGAGAAGGCCAGTGAAATGGCATGGCCATTAATTGTTGTATGCTTTGCATGTAGCGCTGATGGTTTCAAGGGGAACTTTCCCTTAAAGCCCTCAGAAAACACAACAAATGTCTGCACAATTTTTGATAAGGCACTGGTGGGAAATCATACAATATAGCTTGCCACAAGAAAATATTATATTTACAAACTACATTGTTTCATTTATGGCTTCTGTTTTGCACCAATGGTTGGGAAAAAGTTAATCTCATGTGTCTTTTGTGAGTTTTTCCATCTGGGTTGTTGTTGAAACCAATATTGATTCATTTATGGTTTGTTTTTTATGGTGGAGGCTTTGAATTGGTCTATTACTACAAGATTTTTGTATTTTTTGGGTGTTCCATATGCGTCACTGTTGGAAGTAATTATTGTGTGGTCATGGTTGCAATGCAATGAAATAGTTAATGTTATATAGGTTACATTGTTTTTTGTAAGGCAGTGTTGATTGTCGTTCTCTACCTTAGGGTATATTGTTTCCTTTTTGGTAAGGTTTTCTTTGGAAAAGACTATATAGTTTATTCAAACCAATATTGTTTGATTCATGGTTCAATTTTTGTAGGGCTGGTTTTGCATGGGTTCGTTACTATGTTTTCTAGTGTTGTGCATGATTCACCATATGGCTAACAATTGATACCAATATTGTTTAATTTATGGCTTTAATTTTTTGGTGATGGCTGCAATGCAATAAAATAGTGAATTTTATGTAGTTGATATTGTTTTGCACAACGAACTGTTCATTGTTGTTGTCTACACTAGGCTATATTGTGTCATTTCTGGCCTCCATTTAGTGTGTCCTGGAAAGGAAGGTGGAGGATTTTATTTTTATTTTTAAATAAAAAATATTTTTTGCATCAATAGAGAAGGCTAGTGAAATGGCATCAACATTAATCATTGTATGGTTTCCATGTAGTGGCAATGGCTATAAGCAGTAGCTGCTTTTCAAGTAGTCAAGAACATAGCAAATTCCTATGCAATTTTTGAAAGGGAATTTCCCTATGGCTATATTGGTTTGTTTCTCAAAGGGTCCTACTACGAAAAAGGCTATATTGTTTCAATTTTTGATAACGCATTGTTGGGTGTCATTCTTTGGGTTTAGCTTGTTGTTCAAGATAGCTGTCAGTAAGGAGGGAAAGCATGCATTCAATACACCTTCCTAGTTATTATTTCTTGAGCCTCAAAAAAGGAGTTGTTAGAATGATAGACTATATAGTAAGTGTCATAAGAAAGATTGATTTGACCATTGATCAGAGTGGTGAACAATGTATGTTCTTGCTTAGGGGTTTGGCGAGAGCCAATCATGCTCAATGACCCAATATGATAGGGTTGAGAGCATGCCAAATTTTGTTTTGTCTAACTTTATATTTCCTATCTGCAGGTCTATGTGTCATTGGAATTAGATGCACATAGTATTTTATTGTTTGAAGACCACCTATGAATATCTCTGTATAATAGACACTTTTGTATATATAGGTGGTTAGAGGCTATTTTATGTTTTTTACAGGCAACGATGTTTGCAAAACCAAAATGAAGGTGTCACCTACGATAATTTTTTTCCAATCCTTTTTTGTAGAAAATCCTAGCAGTTTGCATGGGTTTTTTAATTGATGTCAATTTTTCCGTGGGCTTCTTTCTATGATGTCCATTTTCTGGCTATGTTTGCAACAAAATATAATTCTTAACATAATCTAGTTTTCTTTTGTGCTCTGTTGCTTGCTAGCTTGGGTTATTTTTATCCATTCATTTGTCACTCATAATTTTTTTATGCTTTGTGCAATCAACAATTGATGTGTATTTATGTGCACCTAAGCTGAGATATATATGTAGATATGTATGTGTGTGTGTGTGTGTATATATATATATATATTATATATATATATTTATACATATATGTATATATATATATATGTATGTATATATATATAGATATACTTATAGAAATGTATTCACCAACACCCTATCAAAAATTGAAACAATATAGCCTCTTCAACACCACCTTATAAAAAATAGAACAATATAGCCTAACCTAGAGATCAATAATCAATAGTCCGTAATGCAATCAAATATCAATTGTATAACATCAACTATTTCATTCCAATGCAACCATAACCACCAAACAGAAGCCATAAATCAAACAAGTTTGGTTTAAACAACGACCAAGATATATACATATATATACACACACACACACACACACACACACACACACACACACACACACATGATGTTCCTTTATTTCCAAACAACAAATTCATAGATATGCATGCAATGCATAATAGTGGATTGTGTTTTTATGCGGGTGTGCAAAAATAGATGCAAACAACATCGATACACATATTAGCGCATACATCAAGTATAATAAAAAGCAAGGACCATGTTTCATCTCACACTTTATATGCAAACTTCCAATCTAACAAATCCTTATTAAGGCCTAGACAAATAAGAAGTGTCTCTAAACACACAAGAAAATAGCTAAGAATTCCTTATCAAGGAAAACATAAACTGATTTATTACTTTGCAACCGTTGGCACCACATAGAAACCATAAGTCAAATAATTTCTTCAAGGCCACAAAAGAAAAATCAACAATGCCCTATGCAAAATAGCATATAGTGTTTTATTACTTCAACAAGTATTAAATGTCGCACCTTTGAGCCATCCTAATTTCCAATAATCAACTACTAAACATATTATGATAAGAAAAATTGGAAATATCATCTTCAATGAACCTTAATGTCTTTATTCTTTCAATAAGAATAATTGAAATGATAAATGAAACAATTTATTCAATCCAACAAAAGAACAAACAACAATGCCCTATGGAAAATAGCACAAAGTGTTTTAGTACTTCAACAAGTATTAGGTGCAAAGTCTACAAAAGAGGAATGCAAGATATCAACCAACAAGAGAAAGACATATGCACCTCTGAATCATTCAATTTTCCAATAATTGAATTTTGAACATATTATTATAAGAAAAACTACCAAAATCATCTTCATTGAACCTTAAGGTCTTTATTGTGGAATTCCATGACTAAATATTTGACTCTTAGGAGCTTGTTATGCCAATTAGCAATCATATGAAGTATGGATTGAATTCATTTCAATAAGACTTATACATTAAAGAAAAAAATTTCTATAAATGAAAACAAAGCATTCATATGGTTATGTTGTAACCATAACCACAAAATGGCAAGAACAATTGAATAAACATCAGTTGTTATCACAACCATCGCCAGCACATGCAAACCATACAACAACTAATGTCGATACCATCCAGCATTCAAGAGAGAAAACATCCACACAACATTTTCCCTCAATTGACTGGTTGAGAAGGCTATGAATTCAAACCTTTTGTTGCCTATAATAATGTCTTGCTTTGAGCTAGGCAATATATTATAGGAAAAAGAAGATTTGAATTCATAGCTTTTTCATTCAGGAAAATGAGGGAAAATTTAGTCTGGATGTTTTCTTTATTTATAATTTTGAACGAGCCATTTGCATAGAGAGTCAAAACATATGGTATACACATCTATTTAGATATACCAGTCTCTATATAAATATATATTTACATGTGTACATATATATGTGTGTGTGTGTGTGTGTGTGTGTGTGTGTGTGTTCTCTTGATTGACCCTTAAGGTGTTTATTCTAAGGTTTGATGGGAAAATATTTCCCTCTCAACACCTTGTTATCCTAATTAAGCACCACATGAAGTATTCCTGCAACTCATTTTAATAAGAAATATATATTAAAAAAGACATTATTTAAAAAGGGAAACAAAGCATTCAAATTTATTGTTTTGAGAAGATAGTTATTTATTTTGAAACAAATTTGTTATTTCTTTCATTCTTGAAAATGAATTCTTATAAAAATAGGCTCTATATTAAACATACTAAAGAACACTGGATACCACATACATGTTCTCAACACCTTTTTGAAGCTATTAAAGGGACAATTCAAATACTCTTTCTAGGGTTGTGCAAAGGAGAACGAAACAACCTAGCCAGCACTGGACAAGGACAATGACAATGCCTTATGGAAAACAACATAAGCTACACACGATTAACTATATGGCCACATTGCAACCATCACCACTAAATGGAAGCCATAAGTAAATAAATGGAAGGTGTCATCACAACCATCCCTAGGACACGATAAGCATACAAAACTCAATGTTGGTGTGAGCCAACGTTTAATTTTGTGGCCTTCTCTATCCATGCAGTGGGAAATATGCCGCTCTATCCCCAAGGAAGCCAACAACCACCTCCGCCACCCTTCCCACGAGCACCGCAAGGATAAAAACTGGGAGGTAGAAGAGAATTTTGGCCAAAGTTTTTTTAAACAAAGGACCATCTACCACCTTTTCCACGCCCACCAGAAAGCTCAAAAAACTAGGAAGGCTCACAAGAATTCCAACCAAGGTACACACAAATATACTATTGGCTAAGAATATAGGGTACAACATTCAAAACAGATTATATAACAATGACTGTTTCATTGCATTGCAACCATAATGACTAAACAAAAAACATAAATGAAACAATATTGGTTTCAAAGTTAAAAATCCATGCAAAAAAAAAAATCTTTTCTCAACGCCACCTTATTGCAACTTGAAACATTATAGCCTTCTCAATAGCACACTATCGAAAATGAAACAATGTAGATCAAGGAAGGAAACAACAATCAACAATTGCCACTAGAATCAAAAAGCAGTCCACAAGCCACAAAGCAAACAATATCGCTAAGAGTTTTTCCTCAAAAGAACCTCTTCCCACTTGCTTCAAACACATCTCTTCTTGCTAGCTTTCTTGCACAAAGATTGGGAAAAATATTATCATAGGTGGCACATTTCTTTTGCTTTTGCAACCATCGCCATATGAAAAAAACACAAAATAACCTCCACCCACCTTCGTAGGAGATGAACAAAGCTTGATTGAGCTTGCACCCTCACAGAAGCTTACTTTCCTCCCTCACACATTTGATAGTAGGTATAGCAATAGAATGACGCCAAAAAATGCCTTATTGAAAATTCCCCACACATTCAGTTTGTTCCCTGATGCATTAAACAACAGGTGCTATTACAACCATCACTAGTACACGCAAAGCATATGACAATTAATGTTGATGCAACCCAATGTTAAATTTTGGTAGCCTTCTCTATCCACACAGTGGGAAATATTCCACCCTACTCCCAAGGCATCCAACAATCGCCTCCACCACCTTTTCCATGGCCATCAGAAGGGTAAAAAACTGAGAGGATGACGAAAAATTCCAACCAAAGTTATCATCCATCCGCCAACTTTACCCCAACCACTGGAAGTCTCTAAAATGGGAAGGCTTACAAAAATTTTGACTAAGATGGATGCAATGTATATACACATATACATATATATATACACACATACATATATATACACATATACATATATGCATACAAATATATATACACATATATATCTATACACATGAGTTATATATGGTCCAGCCTTTGTAGAAAAGGTTTTGCATAGGCCTGTAACTATGATATCCAGCATTCTATGGCAATGGTTGTAATGGAATAAAATAGTTAATGTTATGCAGTTCATGTTGTTTTGCATAAAGCATTGTTGCCTATTGATGTCCACCTTAGGCTATATTGAACATTCATTTGTGGCTTCTATTTACCATCAATCATTGCAACACAACAAAATAGAAAATGTAATGGAAATTATATACATGTACATATACATATACATACATACATATATATATATATATATATATGCATATATAGAGATATATATGCACACACACACACACACACACACACACACACACACACACACATACACATATATACGTACAAATATATATATGTACACACATAAGCTATAAATGGACCAGCCTTTTGCGGCAAAGGTTTTGCATAGGTATATAACCATGATTTTCAGCATTCTATGGCAATGGCTGCAATGAAATTAAATAGTCAATGTTATGCGGTTCATGCTATTGGTGTCCACCTTAGGCTATATTGTTTCATTTGTGGCTTCCATTTACCATCAATGCTTGCAACGCAACAAAATAGTCAATGTTATGGACATTATATATACATATACATGTACATATATAAAAATATATGTATATATATCTCTATATATACATATATAGAGATATATATACATATATGTATACACATATATACATATATATATAAATATACACATATATATGTATATACATATATCTATATATCTAAAGTTAGATGTACATATACATGCATTTTTCATTGCACAAAGCTAGGAAAAATGTAGAGTAACAAAATAATGGAGGAATATAACCCAAGCCACCCAACAACAATCAACAAAATCTATATCATCTTTAAAATTTTATTATGTTGCAGACATAAGTAGAAAATGGAATCCATTAAAAGTAGCCCACAAAAATCACAATACCAACAAAAGTTGCATAACGTTAAAATTTTTATTGTGTTCCAAACATAGCCACAAAATGTAAGCCATAAAGAGAAACCCACAAATATTCACAGTAACAAACCGAAGCAAAAATATACCCATTTATCAACAAAACCTTATAGAAAAATGAAACAATATAGCCTGTTCAACAACACCTTTTCCAAAGTGAAACAGTATAGCACAAGACAAAGAACAATAATCAACAACACACAATGTAACCAAACATAAAATGTACAACATTAACAATTTTATTCCATACCAACCATAGCCACAAAATGAAAGCCATAAATATATACATATACATATATATGCATATACATATATATACATACCTATACATGCATACATACATACATACATATATATATATATATATATGTATATATATGTATGTACATTTATATATATGTATATATGTGTGTGTGTGTGTGTGTGTGTGTGTGTACATATATATTAGCTGTGAGTGGGGAGAGCAAGCTTCTATGGAGGTGCAAGCACAATCATTGGCTATGGAATTTCTGTGAAGGTGGTTGCAAGTTATTTTGTGTTTTTTTGCATGGCTCGATGGCTGCAAAAGAAGCACAAAAGTATTGAGTGAGATAATTATGTGCCCATTTTTTTGCAGGAGGTGGGGAAAGTACAAAGCACATAGAAAGAAAACTAGAAGAGGTGTAGCTGAAGGGAGTGAGGAGAGGCGAGGGAATAGGTATCTATATTGAGAAAAAAATTCCTCAAGTATCTCTAAAATAGTCTATGTTATTTTCCAAAGGGTATTGTTGATTGTTGCAAAGCACAAAAAATTGCACAATAACAAACCAAGGAAAAAAAACAATCCAAGCTAGCCATCAATAATAGACAAAAAATACAATGCCTTAACGAGAATTGGAAGACTACTCAATAGCACCCTTTTTGGGGAGGAAACAATGTAGCCCAAGATACACAACAATAACCAACAAAAATTGCATAACATCAACAATTTTATTTCATTCCAAACATAGCCACAAAATGAAATCCATAAACAGAAATGCACAAAGATTCACAGAAACAAACCAAAGTTAAAATATACTCATTTCTCAATAGAACCCTATCAAAAAATTGAAACCATATAGCCTTCTCAACAGAACCTTCTCGAAAATTAACTGTGACAAACCCATCCAAAAAATATACTCCTTTCTCAAAATAGCCTTATAAAAAATGTGAACAATATAGCCTTTTCAACAACGCCTTATCGGAAATGAAACAATATAACCTAAGAAAGAGAAAAATAATCAACAATACCAAATGCAACAACACATAAAGTGTACAACATTAACTATTCTATTATGTTCCAACCATAACACACAAAAAAAGCCATAAATCAAGCAACATTGGTTTCAACAACAACCCAGTTGGACAAACCCATAAAATTGTAGCCATAAAACCCAACCAAAATAATAGCCACATAATGCAACCATAAACGAAACAATATTTCTTTCAACAAACAATATAGTCTTTTCTGAATAGTGCCTTATTGAAAATTGAAACAATATATCCTTTTGAACAAAACCTTATCAAAAATGGCACAATATAGCCAGAGCTAGACAATAGCAATTGTCAAAATTTATATAACGCCAACAATTTTGTTTCGTTGCCAACATAGCCACAAAATGCAAGCCATAAACAGAAACCGACAAGAAATTTACATATACATAAATATATGTATATATATACATATATATTCATGTTTATATATACATATATATACATACATATTAATATTAAATTATACTCTTTCCTGAACAAAACCTTATCAAAAATTGAGAGAATCTAGCCTTTTCAACAACACGCTATTAAAAATTGAAATAATAGAGCCTCTTGAGTAGGACCCTATCAAAAGTAAAACAACATAGCCTAAGCTGGAGAATAGAAATTAACAATCTATAATGGAAACAAACATAAACTATATAACATCAACCCATTGTTGATTGCACAAAGCACAAAAAAATGGATAGTAACAAACCAATGCAAAAAATATAACCCAAGCTAGCATAGTCTTTTCACAAGAGTTCCTTAACGATAATTCAAACACTTCTCAACAGAACCTTGTCAAGAATGAAACAATATAGCCCATGATACACAACAACAACCAACAAAAACTGCATAAGGTTAACAATTATATTTTATTCCAAACATAGCCACAAAATGGAACCCATAAAGAGAAACCAATAAAGATTCACAATAACCAACCCAAGTAAAAATATAATCATTTCTCAACAAAAGCTTATCACAAATTGAAACAATATAGCCTTCTCAATAACACCCTCTCAAAAATTAACAATGACAAACCCATCAAAAAATATACTCCTTTCTGAACAAAACGTTATCAAAAATTGAAACAATACAACATTTTCAACAACACCTCATCGAAAATGATACAATATAGCCTAATACAGAGAACAATAATCAACAATACCTAATGTAACCAAAGATGGATTGTACAACATTAACTATTTCATTTTGTTTCACCCATAACCACAAAACAGAAGCCACAAATCAACCAACATTGGTTTCAATAGTGATCCAAACACAGAAACCCACAAAACCGTAGCCACAAAATCTATGCAAAATGATAACCACATAACTCAACCACTTGAACGAAACAATATTTCTTTCAACAAGCAATATAGTCTTTCCTCAACAACACCCTATCAAAAATTGAAATAATATAGCCTTTTGAATAGAGAATTATCGAAAATGAGACAATATAGCCCGAGCTATATAATAACGATCAACAAAAACTACATAATGTCAACAATTTTATTCCATTGCAAACATACCCACAAAATGCAAACACAAACAATATAGTCTTTTCTCAACATTACCTTATCAAAATTAGAAGCAATCAACAATAGCTTATCGCAAATAAAACAATATTGCCTGCCAAAAATAGTGGATTCATAGTAACCAACCCAAGTAAAAATATACCCATTTCTCAATAAAAGCTTATCACAAATAGAAACAATATATCCTTCTCAACATCACCCTCTCAAAAATTAACAGTGACAAACCCATCAAAAAATATACTCCTTTCTAAACAAAACATTGTCAAAAATTGAAACAATATAGCTTTTTCAACAACACCTCATTGAAAATGATACAATATAGCATAAGACAGAGAACAATAATCAACAATACCTAATGTAACCAAACATGGAGTGTACAAAATTAACTATTTCATTTTGTTCCACCCATAACCACAAAAGCGAAGCCACAAGTCAACCAACATTGGTTTCAACAACAACCCAGACACAAAAACCCACAAAATGTGAACCTTAAACCAAATAATAGTCATTTTTACAAACAATATAGTCTTTCCTCAACAACACCTTATCAAAATTAGAAGCAATCAACAGTACCTTATCGCAAATAAAACAATATTGCCTCCCAAAAATGATGAGCCACAAATGAAACAATATGGTAAACAGTTTTTTCTATATGCACCTCTTCCTGCTTGCTTCAAACAAACCTCTTTCCACTAGATTTCTCCAGGCTGCCTTGTTTCTCCAATACTGCAAACATAGCCAGATAGCATAAACCATAAACAAAAACCCTCAAAAAATCACAGTATCAAATCATTTTTAGAAACTATTGTATTTTATTAACAACAGCTTATCAAAATTTCAAACAATCAACAGTACCTTATCGCAAATCAAATAATATAGCCTAGCATAGACCGCAAACCACAAATCAAACAATATTGCCAAGAGTTTCTTGACATGCACCTCTTCCCACTTGCTTCAAACACACCTCTTCCTGCTAGCTTTCCTACACAAAAATGGGCAAAATATTATGACATGAAACACTTTTCTTTTCCTTTTTCAACCATCCGCCCATGCAAAAAACACAAAATAACCTCCACCTACCTTCGCAGAAGCTGAACAAAGCTTAATCAAGCTTGCACCCTTACAAAAGCTTACCCTCATCGCTCACGGCTCTCATAGCAAGTATAGTAACAAAACGACACCAAACAATTCCTTATTGAAAATTTCTCAAACATTTGTTTTGTTCCCTGAGGTGTTAAACGACAACTGGTATCATGACCATTGCTGGTACATGCAAAGGATACAATAATTAATGTTGATGTGAACTAGCATTTAATTTCAGTGGCCTTCTCTATCCACGTGGTGGGAAAAATGCCACCCTATTTCCAAGGCAGCCAACAACTTCCTCCACCACCTTTTTCACGGCCATCAGAAGGCTAAAAAACTACGAGGCTGACGAAAATTCCAACCAAAGTTATAACCCATCTGCCACCTTTTTCCCGATCGCCAGAAGTTTGAAAAACAGGGAGGCTGACGAAAATTCTGACCAAAGTTCACACAAATAGCCTATCAGCTAATTATATATTTGATCAATCAAATTTATATTTTTAAGCTTCATTATTTTGGTAAAGAGTTGTGAATAGAAAAGGAATTATTTTTAACATAGGAAAAACTCACATATTTGAATAAAAGCCTACAATAATCTTCTATATTACATATTTAGTTTCTCTTCGATATTTTGTTTTTTATTGCTCATTGTAAATCAATATAGTGTGGCATGCATCTTGTTAACTATTCTTATTTAATAAAAAAAAAAATTAATTGCAAACAAAGAGGTTAAAAAATATAAATAAAGATATTTCAGAGAAATTTCTAGCCCCATCAAGTATACACATGCTTGAAATCTACAAACTAAAATATAGAGACTCCTATGAAATGGATCCTAATTAATCATGTAACATCTTTTTTGGTTCATGGGACACCCTACTCCATAAATGTAATTCTTGAAACCTCTCGTAAGACCAAAACAAAAGATCAACTATTAATAAACATGTATATATAACTATTTTAAATGTCTTAAATATATTTATTTTTAAAATATCAAATTTGAATTATTTATTCATGAATTATTTTATTATATCAAAAGATATTTTTTCTATGACAAGGAGCAAGTTAAGCATTAAAATCAATGATTGAAATTTTTTAATAACAATAAAATATGGTGGAAAGAAGTTTCATCATTGAGTACCACCTCCAATATTTTTCTTCAAGATAACTCACTCAACATGAAATTGTCAATACAAGCAACATAAACAAGTCTATATTATTTTAAATTGATTTTTGATAGATATAATCAAGGCTAGAATAAGATGTATTGTTTCATAATTTTATGCCATACTAAGTAACCTTAGCTTTTAACATATAGTTGCCAACTATGTAATATAAGAGTGCATGCATAACTTTCAACACAAAATTTTGAAAGTGTGGAATTATCATATCTGATATACTTCATATAAAATACTAAATATAGTTTTAAAATAATATTTTATTATTAAATTTATATTTACATAATGTATTATATATTTAACATATATATTTTATTTAATCTATTTTTAATTAATAAATCACATCTATATTATAATTGTATTCATTATTATATATGAAATTCAATTCAATATATTATTAGAATTCTTTATACACTTTTTCATACCTATTTCCTACCTCCAATTTCCCTTACAATGTGATGATTTTTCTCCAAAGAATGTAAATTCTAGAGCTTTTTTTTTTTTTTTTTAAAAGAAGAAAAAAGAGTGTTGTGGTGAAGGCTACATTATTTTTTCCCTTATTCAACATACTCCAACCTCCATAATAGCACTATTTTGGAAATATTAATAATGTGTATAAACCTCGTGTTATGCAATGGTGGTATACGTAACAATAGTTATCAGAATGTCAAAAGGGGAAAACTAAAAACTTGTAAGGATGAATGGGAATGACAACTAGATAGCAATTATGGTGGAATTTGGTGAAGATTCCACCAAAATTGTAGTCTTTAGACTTACAATTTATTTCCTTTGATCTCTCTAATGGGAGTACTTCTATATATCCTTGTGATAGAGGAGAAAGGGGCACTTTATATTTTCAAGGAATGAATAGTGTGTGATTAGAAGGGTTTTTAGATAAATGAATTTTGAAAATGGTAAAAAAAAATTAGTACAAACGGGTAGGAAATAGCTTTTGTGAAGTTTGAGCTTAGGCATGTATAATTGGGTTATATATGTCTTTGATAAATTTGTAGTTCAAAATTCCCAACATTTATAGTACTAGGTTTCTACGGTTGGCAATGTTTGTACTATCCTTCAATGGTCATGGAAAATGCTAAAAATATACAAAATGGAACCTAAGAACATACTAGAGAAGTGTATACCAAAATGACTACATAAATATAAGGCGAAGATTATAAAGTACAAATCTTTGAAGAGTATTATTGTCAATTTTGTACATAGAATTACATGAATTGATTTAGAAGAACATGTCCTCTACTGTACAATAGTGAATATATGAAGCTAATTTTGAATACTACTAGACATATGTAAGACATGAAAATGAAAAGTAAACTTAGATCAACTAGAAGAATCACATAACAAAATTTGACATTAAGATCAAATAACAAAATTTGACATTAAGATCAATTCTAGACTAGACTAGAGGATGAATCTGCAATCAAAAACTTTACCTAGACATATAAACTTGATCCCAAGTAGAGAATAAATTTAACATAGAATCTAATTAGAATCGTTTTAAGAGTAAATATCAATCAAATTGTATAGTTTGTATTGAAGGCATTGAAATGAATTGTCACATCTCATGAAAAGTAAATTGAACCGTAATCAGACAGACTAATGGCACGGGTATGGGTGCCACGATAGGATAAGAAAAAAGATGGCAGACAAGATGGCAGACAACGCATTTAGTGAGGAAATGTGATCAGGGATGAAAGGTGTGTGTTATTAAAGAGGCATGACACCCTTCTCAGCATTCACGTTTGAAGGCATTGAAATGAATTGTCACATCCCACGAAAAGTAAATTGAACGGTAGTCAGGGAGAGTAATGGCACGGGTATGGGTGCAACGATAGGTAGGATAGGAAAGAAGATGGCGACAACGTATCTAGTGAGGAAATGTGGTCAGGGATGAAAGGTGTGCCTGTTATTAAAGAGGGATGACACCCTTCTCATTTACTGCAGCATTCACGTGAAATAAGGGACCAAATACATTAGGCTTTCAACATTCAACTACTTTTGACTGCATCCTCCTAAGTGCACCACAATAAGAGCTTCGATATGCATCAAGGCAGAGAAGAGAGCAGAAGCCAGGGACGCGGCCTGGAATCAATGTGGAAGTATGGAAGCACAAGAACTATGGGCGTGACGAAGTCCCTCAAGGAAATGTGATATCATGGAATGCAATGATAGCAGGATATGCGCAGTATGGTGGTTTTTCGAAAAAGCTTTCAGGATTCTGAAAGAAATGCCTCAAGAAATAGTTGGTGAATGGGAGAAGAATCAACCTAGAGTTCGAACTACTGACCCAGAGGAGATGACATTGTTGGGAAAGCAATGCTTTTAACTGTGAGGAAAATTGAAGAGTATTTTGTGTACGAGAGAGCATAAGCAATGAATACTTGAAATCCTTTAGTTATTCTAGGGTTACCTGTTAGATTGAAAATATTGTCTACTAAAGGGAAATTGAAGAGTATTTTGTGTGCGAGGGAGCATAAGCAATGAATACTTGAACCCCTTTAGTTATTCTTGGATTACCTTTTAGGTGTAAAATATTATCTACTAAACCTTTTGGCCTTGAGGGATGGTATAACGCATCACTTGCACTTTTGTATCTATTAAGTGACATGAATTATTATACTTACAGCTTAGAACTAAAAATGGTAAGTCATTGACAATTTTGTCATTGACTTTGTTATAGAATCCCTATTGACAAATGTTTCTTATATTGTGATTGACAATGATGTCAAGGTTAAACTTGAGTAGTGATAACTTTAAGAAACTCTTCTCAAGAAAAGATATTAAATCTTAGCGAATCTTTTTTTTTTTGGAAAAAAATATTAATTTCTATTGATGAATCTTTCCTTTTATTGAAAAAACAATATTAATTTTATTGGCAATTTTTTTACATCATTAAAATTTTGTAGAAAATATTGGCAAATCTTGAAAAATAATATAAAAATGATTTAATTATGATGGAAAATCCTTCCATGTAAAAAACAATTCTTATGGAAAAGTAGGGGCCTAAGGGTCAAAATGATCGATGGGTTTAAGGGATAGACTCTATAATAAAAAAAATTGCCACCATTGATTTAAAATATAATTTGAACTATAGGGAAAATGTATTGTAGGAAAAGGGACTCACAATACAAGAAAGGGGTTCCTAATCTTCGATTTTTCTCTATAGGGGGATGGTTCATTCAAGGAAACCTAAGATCCCAAATTGGATTCACTATCAACACCAAGGTGAGTCAATTCTCAACAAGGGAAACCTAGGAAGATTCTTTAGGCTTTGAAGGGTTCATCATCAAGCAAAACCTTGGAAAAGAAAACTTAACATTCAACTCACAAAACCTAGTAATGCAAGCCAAATAATGAGTGCAAATGACAAAATTAAGTAACAACAAGTTAGAATGTATGTACTTGGGAAGTCTGGAAATGTGATAAGGATTCTGGAAATGCAAAAAAGTTATCAAAATATGTTGAGGAGGACTAAAACACCCTTACTGTTGTCTTAGTCCCACTGTTCTTTTTCTGGGAAAATATAGAATCTTTAGATGTCAGAACCAGATCTGATAGGGCAAGGTTGGATGAGACAATCACTGTCCCATGCTTTGGGTCTCACCTTGGCAAAACCTTTGGTGTAACTCCCCACCTTCTTTACCTATAGGTCCTAAAGCTTGTTAGGCACCCCTGGTTCTCCTGGCCAACCCCTCTATCATCTACATACAACTAACCAAGTCAATCTTGGTGCTTTCTCCTCCATTCTTTCCTTAGCCCTTAATCTTCCTAAAGGCTAACTAGCTCTCCAAACCTCACTAGCTTGTTGCAGGGGCATGTGGCATCTTCTATGGCTTCAAAACCATCCCACTGTGGTTCTTGATCAATCACAAGGCTTCATTTCTTCATCGCTTCCACCAAACCCTATTCTAGGGTTTAAGAAGGGCTACTAGCCCTTGAGCCCCTATTAGGCCTCTTAACCCAAGAGAATAGGCTAAATCTCCTTTTTGCTTAATGAACACCACAAACTTCCAAAAAGGAACCTAGCTCAATTTCCTACCTCCAAGATTTTTGGGATTTTGGGCCTTCACAGGTCGTACACAGGCGTAACCCTGATTTTGTGAGAATTAAGGCTTTTTAGGCCACTTCTTGAATACACAGTGAACAATCTGCTTCTTTCAGCCACCAAATGGACTGGTGAAGGCTCCTACTTCCTGCCAAGCCTTTGTAAGGCCTCCTTCAACTTCCACACACCCTAAGTTGCCAGAAAGTAAACACCCCTGCAATGTTAGTGACTATTTTGCACTGTCTTTCCTAACCGGGCATAGCCATGCTCACCTAGGAATAGACCTTTTGCATGATGCCTTGTCTCTTACAGAATCCTAAATGTAATTTATATACAGACATGGGGCCTAGCCACATTTCCCACAAGCCCATACTTCTAGTATGGTGGAAATGCAAACTAAAACCCCATTTGTTCACAGTTTACCAGTCAAAACAACAATGAAGGAAGAACAGAGTATGTACAATAACACTTGCAAACGAGTAACCTGCTACCTACTGCTCCAACAATGATTCAAAGACAATTTCTCCACATTCTAAATTTTACAAATTTCCTTGATCAATCCATTAACCTGCTAAAACAAAAACAACAACAAAACAGGGAAAATACATAACAAAATATCACTGCTTTCTCAATTTCTACTATTTGCAAACTCAAATGTTTTTCCAACCCTCATTTCAATTCGAGGACTACCTTTTAAAGGCTTCCAAGGTGGTTACCTCTCCATTGGTTGGACTTAACCACCACAAATAAGCCAAAATTGCACAAATACAACATTTCGGCTTTATTTCCCAAATTCTAGTGATTCCTAGTGAAAACAAATTGAGAAACTCATCCACTCAACTATAAATTAAAGATCAACCTTCATCCTAACCTCTTCTAACACCACTTAACTCAAAATCAAATTGTCAACATGACCTTGAAGTGTAAAAACACAAAATTTCTTCCTAGGCTTCCAAATTTACCTAGTGTTTCCAAATGCCTCCTAGGTGCTCCTACACCATTCTCCCCCTCTCAGCCCAAAAACTAAGGAATGGAAGGAGAGACCAATGACAGCTCAATTCCAAGCTTCTTGAACTGATCTTCTTGGACCCATGTAGCTTCTAATTCATGCTTATTCTTCCACTTGATAAGGTGCTCCATGTACACCTTGTTCCTTGTAGACTTTTGTACTCTTGATTCCAAGATCTGCTCTGCCTGAGGCTTCTCTTGATTAGGTAGGGGTACATTATTGATGTCCTTGAAGATCTCCTAACTATTCTTAACCTCATCACTAACTGTTCCCTTATACTTGATCAAATCAGCTACATTGAACACCAGTGAGATTCCTAGATCGGTAGGTAACTCCACCTTGTATGCATTCTTGCCATACTTGGCCAATATCTTGCATGGACCCACTCTCTTCATCTGCAACTTGGTTGACATTCCCTTCTACAACCTTGATTTGTTAAGGTGGACCATAGCATAGTCCCTTGCTTGAAATTGCACATCTTTCCTTGTTAAATTTGCCTTCTCTTTCAACTTGTAAGTAGCCTCGATGACTATCTTCTTCACCTGCTCCTGAATCTCTTTCATGGTCTGACTAAAGTCCTCTCCATGTCCACTTCTATGTTCCATAGCTCCAAGATCTCTGAGCTCACATATGCCTCTTGGGTGCATCCCATACACAACTTCAAAAGGACTCTTCCCTGTGGTTTGGTTCACACTGTTATTGTAAGCATACTCAGCGTGTGAGATAACCATATCCCATGTTTGTCCATATTCCTTAGTTAGGAACCTTAGAAGGTTACCTAGCACCCTACTAACCACCTCTATTTGACCATCGGTCTGAGGATGGTAAGCTGATCCAAATGATAGGTTTGTACCTAATCTACTCCATAGAGTCTTCCAAAAGTGACTCATGAACTTCACATCCCTATCTGAAACTATGCTCAAAGGTAGTCCATGGATCCTTACAACTTCTTTAAAGAAAACATGAGCTATGTAGCTAGTATCATGAGTAGTCTTGCAGGGAACAAAATGACTCATCTTGCTAAATCTATGTACTACTACATAAACACTATCAAAACTAGTCTTGGTCTTAGGAAGGCCTACCACAAAATCCATGCTCACACACTCCCATGGTCTGTTAGGAATGGGTAGGGGTTGGTATAAACCAACATTGCTAGCTCCTCCCGTAGCTTTCATACACACAACACATTGTTCCACATACTTTCTAACATCTCTTGCCAACTTAGGCCAGTAATAGAACCTTTGCACTAGTTGTAAAGTCTTATTGATGCCAAAATGTCCACTAAGACTGCCATTATGCTTTTCCTGAATCAGATTTTCCCTCATTGACCCTCTTGGAACACATAATTGATTCCCTTTAAACAATAACCCATTTTGCAAAGTATACTCTGAATATTGGCTATGGAAATGATTCTCAAAGTTAGAACATACCTTATAGACCTCTGAAAAGTCTTCATCTTCTCCATAGAGATCCTTGAAACTCTCTATGCCAATGTTCTTGATCTGTATCTCTTGCACTATCAACAATCTCCTGCTCAATGCATCTACCACTTTGTTTAGTTGTCCCTTCTTGTGCTTGATGGTGAAGGTAAAAGCTTGGATGTATTCCATCCATTTCAAATGCCTATTACTCAACTTCTCTTGAGTGTTGATAAAACTCAGTGCCTGATTGTCAGTAAAGACTACAAACTCCTTTTGGATAGAAGATACGCTCTACTTCCTAAGTGATCAACCAGCATAAAGTTCTAAGTCATAGGTTGAATACTTCTTCTTGCTTCCATTGAGATTCTCACTAAAGAAGGCTATAGGCCTGCCCTCTTTGATCTCTAGCACTCCTCCCATCGCTACTCCACTTGCATCACATTCACAGTGAACAATGACAAAACTAGGTAATAAGAGAATTGGTTGAGTTTACCCCTCTGTTTCGGGCCAAACCCTCGGCTTCTTGAGTCCACACAAACTTAGTTTTTAGACCCTCACCCTTGATTTTATCTAGACTGTGCACATATGCCACTAAAGTTCCCAGAATTTTCGTAAAATTGATTCAATCCATGAAAACTTCTTACCTCAACTCTGTGGGTTGGTGTAGGCCAGTTTAGGATGGCTTCCACCTTGCTTGGATCCATCTTCAATGATCCTTTGGACACTACAAAACCCAAATAGACAAGCTCCTACTTAAAGAACTCACATTTCTCTAGATTGATTGCCAATTTCTCTTCTTGCAACCTTCTAAGAACCAACTCCACATGTTTCAAATGCTCTTTTGTTGTCTTGTTGTATATGAGGATGTCATCAAGGTATACCACCAAAAATATCCCTATAAAGTCTTTAAGCACCTCATTCATGAGCCTCATGAATGTGCTAGGGGCATTGGAGAGACCAAATGGCATCACTCTCCATTCATATAGCCCATCATTTGTCTTAAATGTTGTCTTCCACTCATCACCATCCTTAATTTTGATCTGATGGTATCCACACTTAAGATCCAACTTAGTAAAGTACTGAGCTCCTCCAAGACAATCCATTAAGTCTTCAATTCTAGGGATAGGGAATCTATATCTGATTGTGATTCTATCTATTGCTCTACAATCAATACATAACCTCCACTTACCTCCTTTCTTGGTTGCTAAAACCACTAGTACTGCACATGGGTTGATGCTCTTTTGAATCAATCCTTGATCCAATAATTCTTGCACTTGCCTAGCTACTTCTAGGTTCTGATCTGGTGTAAGCTTTTATGCTGCTTTGTTTGGTAACGAATCTCCAGGTATGAAGTCAATTTGATGACTTATGGCTCTCTTTGGAGGTAAAGTTGCAGGTGTACCATCACTAACTACGCTCTTGTACCTTTCAAGTAACTTCTGGACTGCCTCCAGTAGGACTATCTTTTATGCCTTATCTTCCTCTTTAGGTTGTAACACAACCACATATCCTTCACTCCCTTGATGTAGGTTGTTAAGGAACTCTTTCCCACTGCTCAACATGATGTTTGGTGTCTTTGACTGTCCTTCTTCTTCTTCTGAGAGTGACTGCAACTTGAAAGTCTTTCTATCCTTCTTGAATGAGATGGTGTTCTCTTTCCCATCATGTATGGCACTTTTGTCATATTGCCATGGTCTGCCCAGTAGTAGATGGCATGCATCCATGGGTAAAACATCACAAACTAACTTGTCCTTGTACCCTCCAATGGAAAACTCCACCATTACTTGCTCATTTACTAAAACACTTTGTCCCTTGTTTAGCAGTGTGACTTTGTAACGGTTAGTATGGGGTACCTTCTCCAATTTCAGTTTCATTACTGCCTCTTCTAAGATGATATTTTCTGTTGAACCTGAATCCACTATGACCTTTCACAGTTTACCAAGTATCTTGCACCTTACTCTAAATAGAGCTCTCCTCTGTTTTGGTTCTTCCTTGACTGGTTGTCTGATCAAAACTCTATTGAACATCAGATTCTCTCCTACCTCAGATTCAATATGACTGACCTCAAATGACTTAGGACTCAAGGTGTCCTCTTGTGCATAAGCCACTCTCTTCTCATTGCTTGATGAAGATTCTTTCTCCGGGCACCTATAAGAAGGATGACCTACTTGACTACAATGGTAGCATTACATGTTTGCAAA
>VDFB02321688.1:54557-79215 GCA_007258455.2 Sequoia sempervirens
GAATGACCATGAACTCTATGATATGCACAAAATGAACTCTTGTAGTAGAATTTATTTCATCTTCATGGAGGGAGAGATATCAAACGATCTTGGAGGAGTCTCAACAAGATACTTTCTTGATCAAAAGTAGAGGATGTTTCATTATTTTGTGGAAATGATATATCTTGCTTAGTATTAGTTGTCCTACCTACACAAGACTCTTTAGATTGTGAAATTTTGTACTATCCTTTGTAGGAGTGTGTAAAATCTATCAAATTAGAATCATAATTGTTTTGTGTGATGACATTGGTGTTAAGTAAGGACTTCTCTATTTCTTTCAAAGTATAACAATCAAGACCACTAGTCTCTCTTAATTCAGGGTGCACTAATGTTAAAGTTGGCTTAGTTGAAATTTGGTAATAGTGTTGATAATGAGTGGAAGCTTGTTTGTTTCTTTTGAGGGGAAATAACCAAGTTGTTTCATCATCTCATAACATTTTCGATAAAGATTCTTCATCTCTTTTGGATTTGTTGGTTGCTCATAATTAAGTTCATCAAAGTTTGTTGTGTAATTTACATTTTCTTCTAAATTGGTTGAGGTGGATTATTTTTAAGGGATTTCCGAATTTTGTGTTGACATTATCACCTTTTCTTTTCCCTTGTTTGAATCCTTTTTTATGATCTTCTATTCTCCTATGAATGTTGGCTCAAAATCCAAGGAACCCAAATCATCTTCTAACAGCTTCATGACTTATTCAATGTGGTTTTCATTGTCTTTTTGTTACATGGGTTCCACTTGTGTGGTTGGGGTTAATGTTTTCACAGGATTCTCTTTTTTTTTTCTCAATTTTTAAACAACTATTTGAGTTAGGGTTGGCTTCAATTGTGTACACTTTGATGTTGTAGACATACTTCATTACACAATGAAAAGTAGAAGGCACCCCATTCATTGCATGAATCCATGATGTACCTAAAAGGATATTGTATGAATGATCATAAGGAATAACATGGATTCATGTTTCTAATGTGGCCTTCCTAGCTATAATAGGAAAAGTGATCACACCAAGTGGTTGTTTTATGACATTGTCAAATCCCTTAATAGATAAAGAGTCCAGTTGAATTTTTGATTTACTGACGCCAAGCCTATCCAAAAGGGTCACACTTTACATATTAAGGGCTAAGCCATTGTCAAAAAGGGTTTTCTTTATACCTTTACTTTTATATCAAGATATTATTATGAAAGCTTCGTGTTTTTTTTGCACTTCCAAAGGAGGGGGCTCACTTTGGTGGAAAATAATGTCAGCATTTATTCCTTGAATCAGGGTTGCTATGTCATTCGGTTGCACATTAGAAGGGATAGAAACTTGTTGTAAATCACTTTGAATCATGTTATGATAGTGAGGGGAGGCTTGAATAAGGTCCCACAATGATATCTTAATAGGAGTATTCTTTAGTTGTTCAACAAGATAATACTCCTTTCCATTTTGTGCAGGAAAACAAGGAGGACCAGGAAAGATAGGATTAGGTAGGATAGGATTAGGAAATGGGAGGGATGTTGAGGGTGTTTTTATTGGTTTTGGATTGTTTATAGTGTTGTGTGTATGAGCAATAGTATTAGAACTTGACTACTACAAAACATTTTTCTTAGGTGGGTAAAGGATAAGTTTGGGTTTTTTTGAGTTTGTTGTTTTTGAGAGAGTCAATAAATGATAAGTTTAGGCTCGGGAGAGTAAATCAAGGGTTATCTAATATACATAACCTAAGGAGACTTATCCTTATTTTCATGATATCTTAGTGAAGGGGAGTCTAATGTCACTTCATCATCTTCAACTAAGGAATTACTATTGTCAATGTTCTCATTTTCTTCGACCGTGATATCTTCCTTAGTAGGATATTTTTTAGGAGAACTACAAACCAAATGTTATTGACATTCAAGGATTGGTTCTTCTAGAATGACTTCATCACAAGTAGGGGAATGATCAATGGTTAAATTGTCTTTCCTATCAATGATGTCATTACCTTGTTCAAGAATGGTTTCCTCATGACCTTCATTGGTTGTATTTTTTAACACCAAGGCATCTTCCTCACAACTAGGTGATCTGTAATTAGAGTTTACAAAATTAACTTGTAAATTAAATCTAATTATAGTAATTTCCTGATCTAATACAGAATTGCGTGATTATGCTTTTTAACCGTTGAAATTACAAAATAAGTAATTAGAAATTCAAATACTGAATTTAAACTAGAGAGAAAAATGAGACAAAAGAGAGAAGAATGAGACAAAGAAATAGAAGGATCACAACGCGTAGATTGATAACGGAGTTCATCTAATGTGGACTATGCCTTCGGGTCCACTTCTCAATATTGGGACCACTTTATTGATATCTTCAAGAAAAATTATGCTTTGTTACAATACCCAAGCTCCAAGAAACTGCAATAATCTCTCCACAATCTCTCACAATTTTTGGTGTACAAAAACACCTTGTAAATTCTCCTCCAAAGAATTATTTCTCCCAAATGAACTTAAATAATTTTCCCTGTTACAATTCTCTCCAAGAAAATTCTCATACTTGAAATTCTCCACTCAATAATTTCCCAATGTCCCTTTACAAAAATCACCCCTTTATATACACACTTATTTGCTAATATGGTTTTAACCATATTATTTTGCAAATATTGGATATCTCTTATATACAAGTAAAAATTCCAACCATTTCCCCCTTTTACAATAAAAATCACTAATATCCTGTTAGCATAACAAATTAATCTTTCAAAAATAAATCCCCCTTTGGCTTTTATAATTCTAAGCCATACAATTAAAAAACGAACCCCTTTAACTATGGGCCCTTATAATTTTGGACTTACATTATAATCTTTAAAAATATCTCTTAAAAGCCCCTTAATAATCTCCTTGGATGATCTTTAAAATAAATCCGTTAAATATGAGAAAGGTGGTTAAAGGGGTTAATTTTTTGAAATGTAAGTTTACGGGATTTTTTTTCCTCTCCTTTTTTAATGGGCGAGGGAAGAGGATTTTAAGGGATAAAATCCCACAAAATCCTCCTTGAAATCATAAAAATCTTTTAATTTTTAAACCAAATGTGTTTTCTTTTAACAATATGGTTTAATCCATATTCCTTTTTCCACCATGTCTATGCCAACTCACCACTCCTGCCATGTCACCACCTGCCACGTCAGCTTGCTGATGTCATCAAAGTCAACCAGAGTCAAAAATTTGACCAACCTTTGACCAACCGTAACTTTCACATACGAGCTCCATTTTTGAAACTGAATATAGTTCTAGAATTAGCACAACAAGAACTACGACTTGGAATCATTTTTATTTCATTTTGATACAATCAATTTGTTGCCTTTTTGAACCCATGATTCGCCTGTTTGACCGAAACTTTGACTTAGCATAACTTCTGCATACAGACTCCTTTTGAGCCCATTAAAGTTATGTCAGGATCATGTCAGCAAGCTCTATGCATTGATGCTTCTTTGGATGATTTTTGAGACTGTGAAATTTTTAGGTATTTTGGATCTACCTAGATCACTCCTCCCCATTGAGAAGCTTTTGGACCTCCAAAAGTCTATTTTTATGTACAATTTGAGCTAGGGAAATGTCACCCCACTTGCCCAGTATCATTTGTCCTTCTTGCTGAAATTTTGAACATGTGACCCATCACAAACACAAAAAAATATGAAGTAACTTTGTTGATACCATCAACTACATGTTCATCAATATTCACTGTCACATTCATCATCCAAATAGAAATAACTAGCATAATAAAAATCAATAGTACTGAATACACTGATGTGAAGGAAATACTATCAACATTTTGGATCTCCTGAACAGGAACATTGTTAGAAAATGAAACATTCAAACCCTCTTTTACCACCTCTGCCTAAAGGCCTGATTCTCCTTGCAACTGATCCTCACACTGTATTGTCTGTGACACCTTGTCATCTTCATTCTTAGTATCAGTAGCTGTTACAGGTCACATGAGAGTTAAAGCATTGCTTTCATTTACATTCATTTTCATATTCCCTATGTTTACAACAGATCTATCATTCTTCATGTGATGATATTTTACAATATATTAAAATCCATCCTTAAACAAATGATACATGTTATGTTCCCTATAGAAAATGGCCTTTCTATCATACAAATAAGGACTTCCCAAAACCATCCCATAGATGTCAAGTGGAATTACATCTAACTCTACCTCATCTACAAACTTGGATGTGATTGCAAATCGGAGTTTACATTGTTGTGACACATGTAACCAAGCATTATCATTCACCCAACCTAATGGATATGGATTAGTATGAGGTGTTGTTTTTAATCCCAATTTCTTAACAACTTGTTCAGAGATTAGATTCACTTGTGATCCACTATCTATGAGTGTATCAATCTTGCTTTGTTTTCAATAGCCCTTATATGAAACAATTCATTCCTCTTACTTTCAACAGGTACTTCATTACAGCTTAGAGAAGAAGCATGAGAACTAGTACTGACAATAGGATTTTTACCTTTGATACCCACAACTGAGACCTTGGTTTCATCATCAGAACCGGATCCAAGATCTTGCATGATAGTTGTATTCTTCTGCTTACCCTTTCGATCCTTGAACCACTTTGGCTTCTAATTAGGATGCAATTTCCAACATCTTGCATCTTCATGCCCTTCCTTCTTGCAATACGAGCAATACGGCTTTTCGTCCTCTTTCTTTACAGTTGCTGTTCGTTGTGATTTCTCTTTCCCTTCCTTGCTTCCTTTCTGCTTATTGGATTCCATCAACAGATTGTCATGGCTATTCCTTGAGCTTGTTTCCAAATGGATAGCTTGCACACTAACTTCATCAATGTTAGTTGGATTAAACATAAGTATTGTATGCCTCAAAATTTCATGTAATCCACCTATATACTTTAAAAAAGTTTCTTGTGTGTATAAAGGAATGCCCAAAATTAAAGCCTTCTTCCTAAACTCCTGTGTATATTCTTACACCGTTTGTCCTTTTTCTTGCTTTAATGATTGCCAATTCATTACTTCTTTTTGCATATGTCCTAATGGATAGAACTGTTTCTTTAATGCAGATATAAACTCAAACCAAGAAGAAATAATTTTTTGATAATGACTTAGATCCTTGTGTTCTACTCTCCCACCAAATTAAAGTTGTCTCCTAGGCAAAGAGTAGCTAATTGGATTTTTTGAGAATCCTCAATAAATTTCTTAACTCTACAATAGACTTCAATTTTCTTAGTCCAATTATCTAGTTTATCTGCATCTAGTTCTCCATTATAGACTAGCAAATCAAATTTAACATCTAATTTTAACAAAGGTGCATTAGCTTGCACAGGTTGTTTCTTTTTAGAATAAGTAGATGAAGAGGAAGAAGAGGATGAAAAAGAAGATGGGGATGGAGGTTCAGGAGGGTCACTACCACCTTCTACTCCATTACCTTTATCCTCTTTCAATAAGGATTCAACTTCCTCCTTCTTTCTAGCCTTGCTTTCCTTTTTCTTCTATCGCTCTTGCCTCTCTTGGAAAAGAACTTCCACCATAGCCTTCATTTCTAGCAAAGCTTTTTGAAATCCCCTCACCAAGTTCTGGAACTTCATGTTCAGCTGCCATCTCTGATCATGGAAAATTCCTTCATTTTCTGATCTCTGGATTGAACTCTTCCAGTGCACCTTCTCCTTGCTTCAACTTCAACCTGGTTAACATTCACTCTGCAATTTCCTACAAAATGGTCTCTAATACCAACTTGATCTGTAATTAAAGTTTACAAAATTAACTTGTAAATTAAATCTAATTACAGTAATTTCCCGATCTAATATAGAATTGCATGATTATGCTTTTTAACCATTGAAATTACAAAATAAGTAATTAGAAATTCAAATACTAAATTTAAACTAGAGAGAAATTTGAGAAAGAAGAGAGAAGAATGAGACAAAGAAATAGAACGATCACAACACGCAGATTGATAATGGAGTTCGTCCAATGTGGACTACATCTCCGGGTTTGCTTCTCAATGTTGGGACCACTTTATTGATATCACCAAGAAAAATTATGCTTTGTTACAATACCCAAGCTCCAAGAACCTACAATAATCTCTCCACAATCTCTCACAATTTTTGGTGTACAAAAACACCTTGTAAATTCTCCTCCAAAGAATTATTTCTCCCAAAATGAACTTGAATAATTCTCCCTATTACAATTCTCTCCAAGAAAATTCTCATACAAAATTCTCCACACAATAATTTCCCAATGTCCCTTTTACAAAAAATCACCCCTTTATATACACACTTATTTGCTAATATGGTTTTAACCATATTATTTTGCAAATATTGCATATCTCCCATATGCAAGTAAAAATTCCAACCATTTCCCACTTTTACAATAAAAATCACTAATATCTCGTTAGCATAACAAATTAATCTTTCAAAAATAAATCCCTCTTTGGCTTTTATAATTGTAAGCCATACAATTAAAAAATGAACCCCTTTAACTATGGGCCATTATAATTTTGGACTTACATTATAATCTTTAAAAATATCTTTTAAAAGCCCCTTAATAATCTCCTTAGATGGTCTTCAAAATAAATCCCTTAAATATGAGAAAGTTGGTTAAAGGGGTTAATTTGTTGAAATGTAAGTTTACTAGAATTTTTTTCCTCTCCTTATTTTATGGGCAAGGGAAGAGGATTTTAAGGGATAAAATCCCACCAAATCCTCCTTGAAATCATAAAAATCATTTAATTTTTAAACCATATGTGTTTTCTTTAACAATATGGTTTAATCCATATTCCTTTTTCCACCATGTATGTGCCAACTCACCACTCCTGCCACATCACCACCTGCCACGTCAGCTTGCTGATGTCATCAAAGTCAACTAGAGTCAAAATTTTACAATTAATAAGCAATTGAGGTAAATAGAATTATTTTTCCTTATGATATTGTATACATTTTATGTATGTATGTGGATATAGGCCATCTTCAAGGATTCAATGTGCTACTTATGTATTGGAAAAATTATCCCCAACCTATAATATAATTGAATGGTTTATGGAATCCCTTCAATCTAGTGTACCAAAATTAGTTAACCATGATAAAAACCCTTCCCATAATGTGTTCTTTTTGCAAGATTGTGTGTCCCTTGGTCTTCCTCGTGTAGAATAGTGCTTGGGTTCATGACATGGCTTAACTACCTCCTATGGATCTTGTATAAATCTAGCGGTTGTATAAGGCATTAACAAGTCGATCTTTTGGTGCAATGACAACCACCAATATAACAATTGGTATTAGAGCCGAAGTCATAGGTTTGAACCCATCACTTGCACTAGCAAGATTATTGCAAGATGGTGTGTCCTTTAGTCTTCCTTGTGCAACATAGTGCTTGGGTTCATGACATGGCTTAACCACGTGTGGATCTTGTATAAATTTGGTGATTGTAACAGGTATTAACAAGTGGTTCTTTTGGTGCAATGGTAACCACCAATGTAATAGTTTTGATTTTTTTCCCAATACTTTCTAATGTTACAATGTTAAATTGAGGTAGATACAAGGCTAAATTTTAATGTAACACAATATGGATGGAGTATGTATTGTACAAGGGCATAGGTAGAGGGTGTATACCCCCTAAGACATAGACTAATCCTCACCTTCAAGGTGATCACTAGTTGATAAATCATATGACTTTAATAAGATAATATTATTAATTCTTCAAATTGACAATAGTTAGGGAGCATGTTATTGTATACTATTTAACCATATCTCATTGGAAATAGAATGGTTTCCACCAGTGGCATGTAGAACTTAGGGCCAACAACATGCAAACAATGAATGCCATTTGTTACACTAGAGGCCTAGATATTTTTTGCTAGTGGCATGTGGGCCTTAAGGCCAATGACATGTGGTAAATTGGTTCCTAGTACTATTCTAGTGGGTTGATTGGTTTCCACCAGTGGCATGCAAGCCTTAAGGTCTGCAACAATGCAACCAATAGCTTCCAATATCTACCCATCTCAAGGTTTCATCTTAGGAATTAGTGTATTAGTGGAATTTGTGTGTGTTACTTGTGATGTGTTTTTGTATTTATTATTTACCCAATGATGATCAAAAGTAGTATTTGATGCTTTTTGTTATCACAATTGGTACAAAATATTAAGGAGAAGGACAAGATCCATGGTGTAGTATGCAATGACTTTCTTTTTTATCTAGAATGCACTAAAATGGTAGGTGTTAGTCACTCATTATGGATGTTTCAATCACTTGTTTCATATATCTTAGTCATTGGACATGTGTACTTGAGTAATGGTATAGTTTTGTGCATAGTGTTATACTGGTTCCCTTGCTAGTGATGGTATCAAGTAGTATGAGATGCTTGATTTTTGTAATTGTTAGAGGATCATGAACTTTGACTAAAATATGAGTTATTTTTTGTCTCATTGTCCTCAAAAATGTTAGCATTGTTATCACATTTTTCCTCAAAGATATCAAACTAGTCCAACATATCAAGATAAATTTTATCACTTGCACATTAAATTCTCATGGAACCAATGTTTTCTCCTACCGTGAAGCCATCCATATTCAATATGTAACAAATTTATCCAATTCTTCAAACAACGTGTCAAACAAAGTCTTAGATCGAAAGTTATGGCTTCTGAAAGTTGGTCAATTTTTGGAAAATTGCCAATTTTCGAATTGGGACTCAATTTATAAATTTTAAATTTCATATTTCAGCACCCAACTGCCTACATTCAAAATCAAATTGTATTTTTGGCTCCAAGCTGAAAAAAGGTTATATAGGACTCATTTTGGAAATTTGGAGGGGTGATTAGGAAAAGAGAAAATTGTATTGGGAAAGGGGGAATTTCCTTTTAGAAACAGTAAAATTTACATGTATTGCAGCCTATGAGGATTTGATCCTCTAGAATGTAATTTCTCTGTAACGAGAAAATATTGCAAATAAATAAATAATAATTCTATTATTTCTGCTACTGTGTGTTTTTTGTGGGTCTCAAGTTGTGGCCCTCATCACAAAAAAATATGCCATGGAATTCTATCACCATGAGACTACATTTCTTTGAGGCATTTTTAAAAATTCCATTGCCTTATTTATGGTATTATGTTGGGATGGAGTGGATGGTATAGTGTGGTCTTGGTTATGAGATGGAGGGGGATCATGACATGAAGAGGGAGGGGTGGGGTTATGAACAAGTGGAATAAGAGGTGGAAGCTTCCATGGATTGATAAATTGAGGATGAGAAGCTTGAAAAGGATTTGGAGGGTAATTCTGGCTAAAGGCTTGGTTTCTATTCTTAAGGTAGTGAGTTGTTTGAAAAAATTCCTCAAAGAAATGTGGTCTCATGGTGATGGAATAGTATTCCATCACAGTGAGACCACATTTCTTCGAGGAATTTTTTCAAACAACTCACTACCTTGTCTATGTTATTGCTTACTATTATGCCTTGATAGATTTTTTCCAAGCATCCTTAGTTTGTTGGAAAGCACCTATTTTAAGCTTTTAGCCATAGTAGCAAGGAAGTGAACTATTTGATAAACTACTTTGGTCAACATGTATGGAAAATGTGGTAGCATAGAAAAGGTGGTGACTTGTTTAAAAAATTTCTCAAAGAAATTGGGTTTCATGGTGATAGACATCACCATGACACCACATATCTTTGAGAAATTTTTTCAAAGAACTCATTTCTTTTTTCAAAGAACTCATTTCCTTGTCTATGTTATTGCTTACTATTATTCTTTCATAATTTTTTTCTAGGATTCCATAGCATAGACAAGGCAGTGAACTATTTGAAATTTGCCTCAATAAAATGTGGTCTCATGGAATGCCATGACAAGGAAATGTAATTGGAAGTTGCTCATAGTTATTACTTATCCTATGTGAATTAATTTCATCAATGCTTATGTTGACTTTCTAAAAAACTATATTGTAATTGAAAATTTTCCATCTATCAACATCTAGTTATTAGTTATGAAATGTGAAGTAATTATTTGAGTTTGAAAGATGTGAAATGCAATGTAATCAATGATATGAATATAAACTACAAAAATCTATTAAGTACAATTCATTAGTAAAACTATTTATTCTATTACCTATATAAAGGTTTGTACTCCACTGGCACTAGGAGGTGTTCCTGTGAAACCTCCAATATCAACCTATTCAACATCCAAAATTAGATATAATAATATCATTCATATAACAATGTTATTCACATGCAATATTTATAATTTTTTACTAGTTACCTACCTTAGTAGATGCAATGGAGTAAAAAACATGTGGAGATTCGGTGTATCCAATATCAACATTGTGACCTTGAAATTTTATTACAATAATTAAAATAATTTAGTTAATCTTGCATTTCAAAAATGAAATTTATTAAATTCAATTCAATGAACATGTTAACATTTACTTGAGTATCAACATTGAAAGCCTCATTCAAAATTTTAGTTTCCATCGCCATCTCCGCAACTACAGAAGTATCTTGCACACCAGCCTCCTGACTGTCTATGGGGTCATATGTATAGGCCGACCCACAAACTTGAAAAGAATGGGGTGTAACCCTACCCCTATAACTCTCCCTTGGTTGGTTTTGTAATGCAAGACTATCATGTTAGATGATACTCTAGGTCAAAGAGCTAATAGATTGTAGAGTGTCTACCACAACACTCTCCTTCATGATGGAAGGGATAGCAATGTGCTCATAATCTAGACTAGTGAGTGATCATCTCCCTTACCACTGAGGATCGATATGTGTGCCTATTCTATCCTAGGTCAAACCACCACCTCTCCCTTGAAAGTCCTGCATATCAAAATATTTGGGGATTTTGTTGAGGATGAACTTGCAGTAGAGTTTCCTTAAGAAATATTGGGGAACTTTTTTATTGTTGCATGGTGACTAGTCAAAAACCATCTACCACCTATTCCAAAAATTACTCCTAATCCCTTGGTGGTTTCTCTAGTGGATAGGAAACCTCTTTATATTAAGCTCAAGGTTTGATTTGTGTGTGGGTTAGTGAATAGTGAGCACACATAATATTTTGTAATTTTTTCATCTTTTACTTCTTTATCTGATAATTTATTTGCATAAAAATTCCTACACTCCTACCTCTTATCTTCCCAACCACTAAATTTCTTGCTAATTGCATCTACACATGTGTTAACATGGCTTGAAGTGAATTTGAAAGTGTGCTTCTTTCCAAGTCTGAACTTACAAGATCGTTCAACCTCATGATTAACTCAATCTATTTTTTATTGTTTTCAATTTCCCCATTAAATTTTCCTGAGTGCCAAGAGGATGTTGAGGAATTGTTGGAGGAGTTTGTTGATGTGGTTATTGAGGATTTTGTTCATGTGCTTGTTCATGAAGAGGAGAAGGATTTTGAGGAGGAATTTTAGGTTGATTATCAACTCCTATAAATTAAATAAATGAACATAAAAAAATCTAAATTTACCTATTTAACAAGAAATTCACAAAAAAAAAATTCCTTAATTATTTGACCCTCCCATTGATGTGGCGGCATCTTGGTGAAGAAATCACAAAGATTCAATGAATAAATTGCAAGATTTGATGCTTCTAGAACACAAGTGTGCAATGATAGGATTTATTGGTCGTAGGCAAGAAAAAATGACAGTGAAAATGAAATTCATTAGATGTGTTTTTTTATTATAATAGGCTATAACGTGCTTGTGTTACAATGTGAGCGTGTTATAGGTTTGGTGTGATCAAGCCTTAGGCTTGGTCACACCAAGCCATAACATGAGCACATTATAACACACTCTTGTTATATCCTTTTAAAAAAAATTAAAAAAATTGGCCACTTTTTGCACCTGCCCTCCTTTCCTTATTTAATTGTATGGTTGAAACTAGCTCTACATTTATGGGCCTAGAGTTCCCTTGAATTATAACCCTTCTTCTTTCATCATCCAAGCATTCTACTATTTTATGGTACCAATCTACATTAGCTTGATTATTTGTTAGCAAACTCATCCCAAGGATTACATCATATGACCCTAGAGGTGCCACATAAAGATCCACCCTTGTTTCAAACCCAAGAAAGTGTGCCCTTGCCTTTGATAAACACTTGGTTACTTCTCTAGCCACCTTATCACCATACTAAACTATCCATGATGATTCCATATGATTGAATTTTAATGACATTTTTCTCACTAAATATAGAGAAATAAAGCATTCAGATGACCCTATATCAACTAGTATTAAACTAGTTGTTTAAAAAGTGTACCTGTAGTCTCTATGGGTACATTCTAATATTTGATTTTTTTATTCCTAACTGCTACATAAATCCTCTTTTGGGGTTTTTTCTATGGTTGATTTCCTTTGATTTGAATCTACATCCTTGGAAATTATCTAGCATAATGATATCCTCCACAAATAAAGCACCCCCCTAATGGCCCTCATTGCAATTGATTTGTAGGGTTATTTCTTACTTCATTGATCCTATTGAAGTTCCTTTGATTAAGATTGGATCTTTTATTTCCATTTTACCTATTCATTTGATTAATATTACCTCCATTATTTCCATTATACCTATTTCTTTTATTCTATTTTGGTGGTGGTCTCCTTTCAAATGAATTATTCTTTTCAAGTTTTTTGTTGAAGTTAGGATTCCTTTTATGGGTTTTTGTTATTATTAAAAAATTTCCTTCTTGTTGTTGTGTGTATCTTATTTTCCTATTTAAGATAATTTTATAGTGTTTCATTCATGTTTTCAAGTTCATGGAAATCAACCTCCACCCCTATGTTGGTATTCAACCCTAAAATATTTTTTTGTGTTTGACTCTTCTCATCTTTTTGATACATGGGTACATACTTCAACAACTTGGAAAACTTGTCCCAGAATTGTTGAACTATTAGGAACCCTTGTAGGAGATTATGAAATTCAACCATTTAGAAGAAACAATTGCATTGCATCTGAATGTCATGGCCTATATTAGAAGAAGCAAATGCATTGCATCTGAATCTCCCTCTTGAGGACCAAAGGACAATTAAAAGGGAAATAATATTGTACATGATCAAACACTATGTGGATCTTAGTGAAATCCTTGAAAATTCTTTGGAGAGTCTGGCTCAAGCCCTAAGGGAGAAAAGAGAGAAATAAATTGAGATGATGATGAGATTAAGAAGAAAGAAATTGACAAAGCAATATCTTCCATGTATCAAGAAGAAAAAGATAAAATACTTTAGAAATAAGCTTAGGAATTAAGGTCAAATCAAATAGTAGACATCCTCATGAGTATGGAGAAAGAGGATAGAGAAAACATTTAGAACTTAGAGACTAAAGAAGTGATAATTAAAATCATTAAGAAAATGAAAGTGTTGAAGATGTGAAATAACCACGTTTTTCCCCTTAGTGTGAAATAGAAGAAGAGAGAGATAAGCAGGTAGCACATGATGGAGAGCATGCTTCTCCTTACATTATATGCATGACAACCCTCCTCTAGAGAGCATTGGTCAGTGAAACTAGCAAATGAAGGAAGACACATCTACTTCTGCAGCATTTGTTGAAGAGTCTCCAAAGGTATCTATTTACAGTGCATCCCCCCATTACATCAAGTCAACTAAAGAATTTCTTGCACAATAGAAGTAGATATAGCCTGTAATTACTCCATATTTTTTGTAGTTTCCTATGTTTGATGGGAAAGTAAATATGGAAAACATCTCACCATTGTAGAAGTTGTAACTTGATGATATCTTTCACTCCTCTTCAAAGGAAGAGATCTTGAGGCAACAAGTTGACAGTTCAAAAACATTGTAGGAGGTTGTAAAAATGTTAGAAGCTAAAATACCTAATGGAAAAAGGGTTTCCTCTCTGCCTCTTACTCATCATATCAAACAACTAATGGATTCCTTTAAGGAACACTCTGCTTATCTGCAGAAGTTGAGGTGAATATTCATAAAAATAGATTGTTAGAGGCCTCCAAAAAATATGCAAAGGCACATGATGAGAAGCTTAAAAGGTGCATAGAAGACATTCAAAAATGTATGGAGGAAGCTAAGGTAGTATACCAAATATGTTTGCAATGGTCTGCCACCACCAAGATTCTTAAGGATCAAATAAATGTTATGGAAGTGAATATCACAAATGTGGTTGCTACCTATGATCCAATGCAGGAAAGTGGTGGTGCCATTAGGGCACAAGTTGATAAGCTACACTCCCAGTTCTACAACAAGTGTAAGATCAAAGGGATCAATTCAAGTGAAATAGTTGTGGGAGGTTGTGGACTTAAAGTTAGCATCTTTAACAAGTCTCCTAGTAGGAGATAAAGGATTGGAGGAAAAGAATCATATTCCATCCCCCTTGGAAGAAGAAGAAGAAAGAATTCATGCTCATCTCATGAGTCAAATTTAGATCACTACTACTAAAAAGAAATGGGACAACTCCTTAACTTAGCTAAAGTCAATCTACAAGAATATTCTTCCTTCTAGTTAGAGCTAAGTATGTATTGTTGATATATTTTTTGTAACATTTGTAGATATACGAAGTAAATAAGTGTTCAATATTTTATGTATATAGAAAAAAATTTGGAGAAAGGGGGGTGAACTATAAAAAGTGTGTATAGATAGGAGGAGTTTATATTTTTTTGTAAAGACCACCTACCCTTTTCCCTTTATGTTAAATGGGGAGAGATAATCAAAGATCCGATAAGTGTTTCTATCAATAATATAGGGTAGAATGTTGGAAAATGTGTGGATAGTGTGTTGTCATTGATGTCAACTTTTGTTGGTGTTGTCATTGATATCAACCTTTGTAGATACCATATATTGTTCATCATTGGATGACAAAGAGATGTAAGATTCTTGAAGTTCATGATTGACTATCAAAATGATTTCACTACTACACTATTTATTATACACTATCATTTGAACTTCATGGTCAAATGTCAAATGCCATAGTCAATAAGGTTCAAATCTATCTAAGGCACATGATTGGCTACATAGGAGATTTTTTGAATTCTTTTTATCCCTCAGCAAATTAATTTGTGTCCTTGTGGTTTGAAGAATAGCTCTACACAAGTGAAAGTTATGAAAATTCCATGTACCCATGTACATAAGTTCTACCATAATTTTTTTTGGAGTTGTCAAAGTATGAAATGGTTAAGTTTCAGTGAATGTATGATAAGGACATAACTAAATGTCTCTGCATTTCACCACATAAATTTTTTTTCCTTTCACTTTTGTAGTTATTTTGATAAAGATGGTATGTTTGTTCAATCTGAGTTTTAGACAATTTGGTTCACCACTGGTGGTTCTATAGATGACAGTGTGTTGTCTATGTTCTAAAAACCTAGTAGGTTGGTCTATTGGTGTCTAATCAATCTGTGTCAACATATTTTATATCAATCATATGTACATAGGCTTCATAATGCATGATGAAAGCTCTTTGGGCTCTTTGGTTGCTTTTCAAGATGGTATGTGATCTTCTCCTATTCAGTAGTATGTCTAGAATCATTATTTTGTGAATAAATTACATACGCCAACATGAATTGATTAGAAATGGAAAAGACAGAGCATGAAAGTGCTTCTACGTACTATATTAGTTTATTTAATTGGGCTAAAAATTGTTTCTTGGTCTCTCCAGTACTGCCTTGTTTTGGAGTTGATGTTTTGACAATTCTCTTTCTTATTGGGCTGACTTATTATGTTGGGTTGATTATGCCAAGTGTCTTGATGTGTGCACCAATTTTGAAGATGATTTTAACGAAGGATGGGTCTTTGATATCTCTTAGTCTAAACTACATAATTTTTCTTTCTTCTACAAATGTTTTTGGAGTCAACCTCATTATAAATATTATCTATCTTATATTTCATATGTATGTAGCAAAATTGGAAAACCTTTTTGAAGGATGTGGATGGTGTAAATAGAAGATCAAATTTTTTGAGAAAGTGTGTGAGTGTGTTGTTAATTTTTTGAGTAGATAATGTGTGAATATAACTCAAAATAATATCTTTGATGATGAAATATGCTAAAGATCAGCTTTGAAAAATTAGTAGTGAATGTGAAGACTTTGAAGAAGACTATGAGCCTATAAATGAGAAAGTTTTATGAAAGCAGTGGGATGTAAGCAACATAGCTTATTGAAGCAATTATATGTACCAAAGTAAGTGAGCCAAAGGTTTAGTTAGTTATGTATTAAAAATAATCCAATTGTGTGTTGAGGTAGTGAACCTCTATTGCAAAAGTTGTATTGAGCAGGGAATAGTGTACTTCCTTTGGTTAAAGAACGTAAATACCTATTATAAAAAGTTGTTATATTTGTGAGGCTAGATTTTGATAGTAGATCTAAGTAGCTTGATCACTGTGGTTTTTCCCTTGTTAGGTTATCCAAGTAAATTTGGTGTTATGGTTTTGTGCATTTAAGTTTTTCTACTTCTCATGGTTTAACTGGTTAGTTGTTGATAAATGAAAGAATTTGATTAAGTACTAATTCACCTACCCTCTCAATACTTATGTGTGCTAAAAAAAATTTGGTTTTCCTTCACTCCATAAAGTGCATGTGGGATTTTGTGGTCAATCAAATGCAACTAGTCAAAGCACTCAAAAGGTATGATGTTGCAGAGGGTTCATACCCCTAGGTGGTATGTTTTCAATTTTTTTCCTCAATCATCCTTCAAAGTGAGATGTGTGTGAGTAGCATTTAGCAAGATCCTATAGCACGATGGTCCTAGACTTTTTTTATTGTTCAATAGAATTGCATGGTCATGTTTTCAACCCACAGGTGGAATGTGATATACAACAATATTCCATGCCCTTCACACACTAATACACCATCCCTTGCTAGTTCCAATAAGAAAACAAAATTTTATTGCAGATCTTTGCTTACTATGCACCCAAGTTGTTCAGAGGAGGGAAATGCAAAGAGCGATTTTGATGAGGATCCATCTTCCACTAGCATGAAAACCACCCCATAAAAGGTTCAAATAAATACTTTATATTACGACTACAAAATTAGTTATAAAGGGTGGGGAACAATTTTTCCATTTGATGTTTTATTATACTAATATTGAAATAAAGAGAACACCTCAGAATCATATGTTGTATTAGTGATTTGGTATTCAAGAGGTTGTCCCCTCAAAGAGGCTTCTAATACTTATACAAATGTTTTTGAATATAAGCATATTTGTAGCTATATCAAAGCATTTTGTTATTTTTCTCATGTTAATTTTTTCTTTCTTATGACTGATTATATATTTGTAAATTGATAATTATATTCTTATATTAATTAGACCAATTTGTAAACTATAACATTCATTATCGTCAAAAAATAATTATTTTCTTTAATGTTTACCTTTCATTTTAGTTTGCTCCCTTATCTTTTTTTGTACACAATTATTTAAAAACAACCCTAGAATTATTTATTAAACGGAAATATTTTTTAATAAGCAATTAAAAAGGGAAAAAATGATAGTGGAGATTACAAGCCACACATCACATTAGAAGACATTACAACATTTCTTTACCTAAATTTAGAAACACCTTGATTCTCATTATCATAAAATTTTCATAGCAATTTACTATTATAAATTTATGATATCTTCACGGGGTTTGATCATCATTATATAAATTGTTCAATTATTTCAAGATAAAGCCCCCAACGTTCCTACAACACCACCCACTCCAAATCATTTTTTTGTTGCAAGTGATAAGTTTTTAATACCTCTCTAATAAAATTATGGTATCATTGATTATATGAATGCCCCTATGCCAAAAAAATACATAATCAAATGTGTGGTCCAAGTCTTAATCTACCATAATCCAAAAAAATAATAGACTTGACCTCTATGCATTCTCTAACCTTATTCTCTCTAATATTCTCTGACAATAATATTTTTTTTCTTTAGTTTAAAATAATCGTATGTTACATTATTTTATCATGATTTTTATTCATGTATAAATAATTAAAAAAATATTGACAACAATTATATATTTTTTCTTTTATGAAAAAATTTAATAACACTGTTTTATAACACAACATTTTTTCCAACCTCCTATTTCTCATAACATACTCATACCTCTACATATGTAGGTGTGTATTTGAAATGACAATATCATTTCACTATAATGTGTTTGTGTATGAAAAATTGCAAGTTTCAAGACACATTATGATTTTTAAGTCACTTCAAATGGTAGGAAAAACACACTATATTTGGTAACCTATACATTGCAAATTTACATGTTCCCTTTATTAATTCAAAACAAAATTATATTGAATGGTGGGAATTCAGCCATACAACCATGGTTCCCAATACATGAGAGTGTATACACCTTCAACAAGTTCCATTTCTCTCAATATTTGGACAAGAGAAAAAAGATCCCCGTTAAGGATTACAAAATTGAGAAATTCATTCATGTTCTTCATGTCCAGTCCTAACCTAAATGGACACAGGGAAATAAATGTTTTAGAATGTTTGTTACTTGTTGATCCAACATTAAACAACCTGGCAATCAATCCCTCCATGGGCGGGCAAGTGAGGTGGGCGATTAGTTATCATGCACAGGAAAGTATCGATAATGGAAACATTCTCTTTGAAATTACCTCCACTTGTGTGCGTCAACCTGTAGCTTCAACAAGAACTTGTATGAATTTTCATTGTAGATATCCATGTTATTAATGTGGTTGTTGCTCCATTTTACTTCGCCCACACACTTTATAATTGCATCCACCATCTCCTCCTCACGAACCAAGAAAATATGCCTTATTTGGATTTCTGGAGCTTCATGTTTACATTCACAGTCCACCATGGAGAATTCCCCATTCGGCATATTCAACAACTGCGCAAAATACCACCGAGAGAAAGTGGTATATATTGTATTTTGTGATCATTCCACCTTTCAAGAAAAATCACCCGAATCGGGATATCTCCCACTCAGACATCGGGATTTCGTTGTGTACATCAATATTACAGTATCCTTGTGTAAGGACAGTTTCCCTCCTAATTTAGATTTTCTTTGGATCCCCAATGTCAACCACAGAAAATCTTAGTATTTATCTGATACTTTGATAGTGTCATGAGTTTTACTTCGCACAACGTGAGCATAAAGCTTCAAGATTTTATCAAATGAATTAAATTTTTGTTATCTCAAGCACATTGTGTTATCTATTTTGTGTCCATAAAACTTCCATGTTCGCTGAAAATATAAGACATGTAAATGAGTGTAAGGTGATCACCACTAACATCATAATGCCTTTGAAATTAATAAATCCATATATCAGATAGAATAGTAGAATAAAATTAAAATATGTATTAATGTGGAAATTCCCAAGTGAGTTATTGTAATCTTTAAGCTACCTCTTAGATTCTTTTATGAATAGCATTCCCTCCAAGCATGCTTTGAATGTTGACACTAAATTAAGTTTGGGTTGTATTTAGTCTCGATGTTTTCAGAAACTCAAAGTCAAAATGATGTGTATATGTAAATATTATTCTACACAATCTTAGGTTTACTAGATTAATATTTCACCAATATCCTTGCCTCTGACCATTAATAAGTTTGAGTTGTGTCTAATCCATGTGTATTCGCTAGACTTTGGAAAATATCATTAGTTGTTCTCATTTTTGTCTATGCTAGTATTTGTGTAAATGTGGTTGTTAACATGGTTCTGCCAACCTTTGTTCTTATTAATTCTAAGTTTGGTAACTGGTCTCAACCCCTTGAATATGAAAATCCTTGTCAATTCTACTAACTTTGTAAGAAATTTGGTCACCTTATTAATTCATGTGAGAAAAGGCCAGTTGAGGGACCCATTGATACAATCCATTCTCTTTCTGATAATGTGTCTATGCCCTCCACAAATATCTCTGCTGCTCACCCTCCTGAAGTATCTTCTAGCCCAGTGGAAGTTTGTCCCCCCTAAGAAGGTTGCTCCTACAAGTGGCTTGGTTGTTGTCCCTATAGAGCCTCTTGCTATGTCCAGTGATCTAGCTAGTCTGAACCTTATGAATGATGCCCCTGTCGAAAGTATCCCAACCCCGAGCTTCCAGAATACTAGGAATCCTATTATAGGGGAGGAAAAGAATTTTAATAACTTGGGTGAAGTAAAGGGAGCACCCCAAATGGAGGCCAATTTGCAGTCTCCCATGCATGTGGTTCCTACTACTAAAGAAGGAATTAAGTTGGAAGAAGGTGAATTATTGTCTTTAGATCCTAATTTTTCCCTTGAGGATGTGTTTTTTCTGTCTTAGAAGGAGGTAGGCAACTTGAGTGATTCCCTAGCCTTGTTGGGGTTTCCCCCTCACCCCACTGATAAAGAAGATAACGATGACTGGTTATAAGCTCCAAATAAGTCAAAAAAGAAAAAGAAGCCAGATGTAGGAGGTGGAAAAAGGGTAGGAAAACCTTCCCAAAAGGAATCCAAGAACAAAGATACAATGAGGGATGTGGCTGCTAATAAACAAAGAACTTTAGACTCGATCGCGGGATCAAAGTCTAAAAAGAAGTAGCCTTGATTGCTCTTCTCTGGGCCTTTAGGTGTTATACGTAATTTGTTTCTCAAATGAAGTTTCTTTCATAGAATATCAAGGGCCTTAACATCCCTTATAAACAAATTTTGGTTAAAACCTATATTCTGGACAATAAAGTGGATGTTTTGCTCCTTCAAGTAACCAAATGAAGAAGGATACCTTTAATAAGGAGGTTTTGAAAATATGGCCTGGTGCGAATTACTTTATTAGTGAAGCTAAAGGAGCCTTAGGGGGTATTGTTACTCTTTGGAATCCCTCAAAATTAAAAGGAACTCTGACCTCTGCTGGTAGGAACAATCTGATAGTGGCTCTGGAAGATCTAGCCTCACAAGAGAAATACAACTTAATTAATATTTGTGATCCCAATTCAAGTAGAGACAAGATACAGCTTTGGGAGTATCTAAATGATGCTATTAAAAATAGAAAGGATGACCATTGGATGTTGGGAGGTGATTTTAACCCCGCCCTCCTTCCTTCTAAAAATTGGGGTGGTTGGATGATTATACTAATAGTATGATGGATCTGGCCAGTTTTCCAAACTTTGTTGGGCTTATTGATATTCCTCTCCAAGGCTCCAAATTCACGTTGTCAAATAGAAGGACTAATAATAAACTGATTCAAGTTAAGTTGGATAGGTTTATGATTTCTTCTAATTGGAACATCTCTCAATTTCTCTCTCTCTATCTACTCTCCCAAGGTCAGGATCTTATCATAATGATATTGTCCTTAAAAGAAATGTTGACCACAACAAGGGCCCTTTCCCTTTTAGATTTGAAATAATGTGGAGCCTTCACCCTGACTTTGTTGTGTTGTTAAAAATTTGGTGGGATGAACCCATAGGAGGCACCCCTATGCTCTACTTGGTGAAGAAGTTGAGTAGAATCAAGCTGAGAGTGAAAGGGTGGAACAAAATTACCTTTGGTAACATCTTTGAGATTAATAATTCACTGGGAAACAGCTTAAAGGAAGTTCAAGACAAAATGAAAGTTGGCCTTGTGGATGAAGATATATGCAATAATGACTATGACCTTAGATCCCAATGGTTTAAAGTCAATAAAAAGGAGGAAATCTTCTAGAAACAAAAATCTCGGGTGCAATGGCTTACAAAAGGAGACTGCAACACTAAATTCTTCCACCAATCTACCTTGAAACACAGAAGCAAGAACAAGATTAGATCAATCAAGAAAGATGATGGTACCACGGTCTCAACGGAGAAATAAATTGTTGGGGAAGTTCTTAACTTCTTCTCCTCTTTCCACAATGCCCAAGGTAATGCCAATTAGGCACATGACGATTTCCTTGAGGTGATCCTTCAAGTTATTTCTAAACGAGACTTAAAGAAAATGACTAATGTTGTTTCTATGGAAGAAGTTAAACAGGTTGTGTTCTCTTTCGGGGCATTTAAAGCCCCTAGCCCTGATGGGTTCCCCCTACTTTTTTTAGACTTACTAGGATATTGTCAAATATGACTTATTCAATGTTGTTAGAGATTTCTTTAGGTCAGGTAGGCTCCTAAACCAATTAAATTCCACCTTTATTGCTCTTATCCCCAAGAATGATGATGCCTCTTTTATTAAGGATTATAAACCCATTAGCCTCTGTAATACTTTTTATAAAATTTTCTCTAAGATCCTTGTGTTCATACTTAAAGTTGTTTTATGCAAAATGATTGCCCCAAACTATAAAGGTTTTTTCCATGGTTGTAACATCCTTGATGTTGTTATCTCTACCCATGAAATCCTCCACTCTATGGACCTCAATAAAAACCTTGGGATGGCATTTAAAATTGATATCTCCAAGGCCTATGATAGAGTCTTCTAGTTTTTTCTCTTTGTTGTTCTCAAGGAGTTTGGGTTTGAGGGACGATTCCTAAAATTTCTCTCTACCTGTGTTACCTCCCCCATGTGCTCGGTTTTGGTCAATGGTGTCCCCCAAGGAAATTTCTCTTGTGGTCATGGTCTAAGGCAAGGATATCCCATCTCCCCATATCTATTCATAATAGTTGTTGAGGTCTTAGGAATTAATATCCAAAATCTAATTGACTTTAAAGCCCTTAAAGGTGTAAAAGCTACTTCGTTTCTCTTGCCTAACTCTCACCAACGGTTTGTTGATAACACCATCCTGTTTGGTGAAGCCTCTGTGGGGGAAACCAATCTCTGCAAATTAGTTCTAAATGACTATGCTTCTATCTTTGGCTAGTATATTAACTATGAAAACATTAAGATATACTTCTTTAATGTTTACCAAGTAGTGAAGGAAAGAGTGGTGAAGATCTTGAGATGTCGGGAAGTTGTCTTACTAGTGTCTTACTAGTAGCTTACCTTGGGTTGCCTCTACTATCTAGAAAGTTGGAAAATACTTATTGGAACCATCTGATTGAGAGAGTTCAAAAGAATTTGGCTGGTTGGAAGGGGAAACTTCTTAGCTTAGCAAAGAAGATTTAGTTGTTAAAAACATGCTTATAGAATATCCTGATTTACTATTTATCTCTCTTCAAAATCCTAGCCTTCATAGGGGAAAAAATAGAATAAATTTAGAGAAGATTCTTGTGGTCAGGGACTAAAGAGAAAAACATACTATCACTGGCTAGTTAGGAGAAAGTGTGCACTCCAAAAAGCGCAGGAGGGTTGGGGATAAGGAGAATCAAATTGCTCAAAAAAGCCCTAATAGCTAAGGTGGGATGGAACATTTTGGAGGGAACTAAAGATTGGGTGAAGATTTTCCAAGTCAAATACTTGAAGAATAGGAATCTTGGTTGCTTCCTCTCTACTATTGATTTTCCCAATGGGTCTGTTCTATGGAACCATATTTACTAAAATAAAAAATGTGTTGAAATTGGGGGTTAGAAAGAGGATCGGTAATGGGAAAAACACTAATTTCTAGAAATACCCCTACATTGAGGCTTCCCCTCTCTCCTCTACTTATGGCTTAAATCCCCTTAAACAAAGCTTGACTAGGATATGTGGAAAATAGGTGTCAGACTATGTCAATTGGGAGGTGGAAAAACCAAAATGGAAGGAGTTTAACTTGCTATTAAGAAGTGTCAACTTGAGGGGTCAGAGATAAATCAACTAGGATCCAATTTTGCTAAGGTTACACAATCTCATAGGGGAGGCGAACTGGTTTACTATTGAAAGGGAAGATGAATGGGTGTGGAAGGGGAGCTCTTCAAGTTGTTTCTCTATTAAACATGCTTATAATGAATTGGTGAAACCCCTTATTGACAACAAAGACCCTCATTGGGATAAAGTGTGGATTAAAAATATTGTACCAAAAATCAAATTTTTTTGGTGGGCTGCTTCACATGGAAGAATTCTAAGTATTGATAATTTGGTTCTGGAGAGGATTTCAGCTTGTTAATTGATGCATCCTTTGCAATCATAATGAAGAGACTATTATGCATCTTTTCTTTCATTGCCAATTCTCTAGAGAAGTGTGGCCATTCTTCCTTCCTTTGTTGTTCACTGACTAGGTGTTCCCCCTACTATGAAGTCTTTTGTTGAAATCTTATCCAATTTCCCTTTCTCACATAAGGTAATTGTGGATCTTTGGAACCAAATTCCCCCCTTCTTAATCTGGGGAATATGGAAGGAAAGAAATAATAGGATCTTCAAGGATGCTGAGAGAAGCTATGAGATTTGCATGATCATAAAAGTGTAGGTTCAGGAAAATATGGATGTGGCAGGATACTTCTCAAAATTCTGGCCGAATTATAAAGAGATGAGAATAAAGCAAGTTTGGGGTCTAAGAAAGGATCTAACTAATCTTAATTGGACCATGAGTCTAGCTAAGATGGCTACTATGTGGGTTACTCCTGAAAGAGAGTGGATTAAGTGCAATTTTCATGGGTTTTCTAAAGCTAATCCAGGTATGGCTAGGGTAGGAAGTCTGCTAAGAAACCATTTAGGTGACTACATTGTGAGTTATGGTGTTAATTTGGGAGTCTTCTCTAATAATAAAGTAGAGGCTATGGATATGTGGGGGGTATAAAGACTAGATAAGAGATTGTGGTTTTAAAAAGGTTATTCTAGAAGGAGATTCAAAATTAATTGTGGACTGGAGGTTCTATGACCCCTTGGGAATTAAAATACATCATTGATAAATGCAAGTCCCTTATGGTTTTCTTTACTCATAGTTGTGTGCAACATGTGTATAGAGAAGGGAATATT
>VDFB02321689.1:0-36306 GCA_007258455.2 Sequoia sempervirens
ACGAGCAACAGCTTTAGTAGCTTTCTCTCAGCAATCAACACCTGGTTTCCTTGACTGCGAACTGCAACACTTTTCTTGAATAGTGGTTATTCATCTTGTTTATGGCGGTTTCCACTTTGGCGATTCCAAGGATGTGACTGCGGCTTCTCTCCTCAAACCAGTGACTCATTATAAGCTTGAATAAATGCCTTCTTTAATCCTCAATCTTCAGCAATTCACACTTTTTCTGCGATTCTTTCTTTGGCAACAGCAATCTCTTCAGCCTTATAGGGACGGATATGACTAAAGAAATTCCTTTGGTTGAACAGTGATCTCTATTCCTTTATTTCCATTAGCTACGATGCTCCTCTAAATTGAGCTTTTGGGGTTGACACCTTTAAGATTTTCATTTGCACCTTCTTTGACTGGATTCTCTAATTTGCAACAACCTTCTATGATCGTGGCAACAACTTATATTAAGACATTGATCCAATCTTAACAACTGCAATGGTGGCAGCAAACAAATCTTCAATCCTCCAATAATCTTCCCATCTGATAAGATTGTGCCCATAATCAGCAAATACATTCACTAATAACCCTCTATGAACAACTATCCCCAAATCTTCCTTTGCTTGAATGATGCGGAACCTTACTCATTTTAATTAAAAGTCTTCAAACAGCAATCCTCTATCTTCAGAGATGGTGACTGACACTTCAACCTTTTCAGACAACTGCAACTCTCCAATGATCGCTTGATCTTTTTCAACCTCAAATCACCCTGGATCTTTCTGCTCTGATATCATGTTAATTTTCAGATCAGAAATGTAAATAAGTAGAAAATACAACACAGAGAACAATAAAAACCGAATTTACCCTGGGAAAACCCTCCTACTCGAGGGAGAAAAACCAAGCAAGATATTCTCTTATAAATCAGGAAAATAAGTGCAGAAATAGCACTCAAAATCAAGCCCTAGAAAGGCCGAATCTCATACACTGAATCTGCACTTGAAAATAGTGCAATTTCCTTGAATACACAAAATAATAACACTTCTCCTCGAAGCGAATCTGCTGCTCTTGAGAGTGAACCTGCTGCTAAAGAAATTCAAATTGGAATGAAGTGAATTTATGCTTAATGTGGAGACACCTTCTCCTTTATATAGCAAGCTAGGCGCTCTCCTCTAGAGCCGACCTAGAAGAATATAATATTTTGTTTTAACAAATGATAGGCCGACCTGCCTATGATTAATTTTGCTTGGGGAAATACATCCCGCAGCTATAAAACACTAACATGGTCATCATCAGCTCCCAACTCATTAAGCGCTCCTCCACTCACACAGCTATTTGTACTTGTACTTGTTTTGGGGTTGCCATGCCAGGTTTATCACCACTTGTCTAGTGTGTTGCTTTCTTGCTTTTCTTTGCTTTAATTTGTCAGCTTTGATTCTAGGGCCCCTTTTTCCAAAGTAATTTGCTTTTGTAACAGTTGTATGTTTCAGTCCCATTGACCTATAATTGGTCAACCATTCACAGAAATTAATATAATTGCTTTCTTCTTTCTTTCTATGGTCTGCTGCTGAAAAGTAAAATGGCGAGCACTCTCCATTTACTTCATTACCTTTATATGGTGCCTCGTTACCTGCACTTGTTTTTGTTGTATTAATGTTGTGAATTCTTTCATATCTTTGCAGCATATTGCTATAGCCACTGCTTCAGGAAGTGATTCCTCTTCTAGTGAACAATTAGATACATATGTTGCACGATTACGGTAAAGGCTTGCTTGATACAAGAAATGTTCTTCACTGATTACTGATTGTTGCCTTTAGATTTAAACCTTTGTTATTCCATTTGATGACTGTTCCTTCCACGTTATCTATATGTACCTTTAAACCAATATAACTTTAAATGATAATTTTGTTATGACCATTTTTCCTATCTCATGTTGGTTTAAAATCACATGGCTATTTTTAAATTCCACCAGAGGTTCTGAATCAAAGTCAGCAATTTGGCACAAGATTGATGCTATGATTGAACTAATAGCAGCACTTCTTGGTGAGCATACTTCTGAAATGTTAGTACTTGTACCCAACAATGGAGAGATATGTTTTAAAACCTGATGAAAGCACATTTCAGTATTAGTCACTGGTAGTTTGTGTAGATGATTAGGAATTTTGAGTCATTAATTTGTCTGCAAGAAACAGACTTATGCTCATGTCAATCAGGTATACTGAGTTTTTGTAACAGATAATGTAATTACTGGAAACACAAAAAAACAAAGAGCTGATGTGGATAATTTGCTACAGATAGACTCTAAGGTGTTAGATTACAGCATAGTTGGTTGGAAGGGGTTTTGATGCACAAATCTGGGAGAATGAGTCTTGATCAAGTGATGTAATCATACTGAAGTTAGATACATTTTTGGCCTGAGTTGTCACACTGCACATATACTTCCTCAAAAAAAAAACTATTTTCTTCTCAGCATTGTCTGAATTAATAATTTCAGTAGTGCTATATCTCTGTTTCTTTCCTATTTCGACGCAATTAGATTAATCATGGAAAATCTGTACTTTCCAATCTTTAAACAAAAACAGAAAGAAATTTATGTGAGCATTCAAAATTTCAGGTTTCTGTTTCTATAGTTGAGATTCAAATTTCTTCTTTTTTTTAACTTTTCTAAACTAGCCTTCTTCCTCTAGGGTTTCTAACAGCTAAAGCAAGTTACATTAAGACTCAGAGAAATGTTATCAATGCCAATTTCTTTGCCTTGTCAGAGAAATGCCAGCTATGGTAGACTTATTTCCAAAAGTGAAATAGAGAGTCTATCAGCCCTCGAATAAGAAAATCTTAGCCTGTAGAATTAGTTTTTAAAATACGTTGAGCTTTATGAATAAGATCAAAAGAAGTGACTCTTGAAACTTGAAATTTCTATAAAGGAGGCTAGGAGAAAAGAATGTGAAAGTTTTATAAAGATCCTTGCCTTTGTGACAGTTCGAATGAACATGACAATGACAATGAAGATGTGGTTAAAGCTTGTTTTATCATTAAGGTCAATATGAAAGTTCTATAAAGGAGGCTAGGAGAAAAGAATGTGAAAGTTTTATAAAGATCCTTGCCTTTGTGACAGTTCGAATGAACATGACAATGACGATGAAGATGTGGTTAAAGCTTGCTTTATCATTAAGGTCAATATTCTTTTATAATTGTAGGGAAATCTATGAGGAGAAACTCCTGGAAAAAGAAAGCGGTAAATATTATGGAGAACTTACAGACATATAGTACTCAAGACATTATCACCCCATTTACAGCAGTTATTATAGTTGAACCTATGCTTCACAGTGTCCTTGAAGCTCAATAGACAAGTCTAGAGTGGCAAGCAAAATTAGTGACAAAACGTTCTCTGTTATCACAAGGGGGGCATAAGAAGCAATTGCCTTCTATTCTTCACTATTTGGAGCTCTGCATTGCCCTTAATGCTTCAAACGTGTTGAAGCACCTCACAACTTCTGCCTTCTTGTTATAAGTTTGAAGTTGATCTTCAAATAATTCAAGAAAAGGCAATCCAAAGTTCAGTTTAGATTCTGCCAACTTCAAAATTTTCTTCTTAGAGGTTCAATTGAGAACACATAAGGATCCATTATTCCAGTGGAAGATAACATAGTATACTCTACCTGAGAACAAAAAGTTGCAGATGTTGCTCTTCTCATCCATAAGACCAAGGCACATAGACAAACCATTAAAATCACTCATAGATCTATAAATGATGTGTTCCTATCTCCATTTTTCCTACAGAGACTATCCTATCTCCATTTTTCCTAAAGAAACTACCAGATTATAGTTTCATTTCAGCGAAGAAACAAAGTCACCAAGATTTGGAGAAGTTTCAAGTTGTTGAAAAGGCCAGAAAATATTTGAACATCCAATGCTAATAAAGCTTTAAGAAAATGCAAATTAATGAGAGAGAACTGTAATTAACCTTTTTGCTGTATCAAATTCCATCAAGATTGTGTGGTTATTTCCATCAGATGCAAATAGCCATAAACTGCAAATTAAGGAGGAACTATAATTACCCCTTTTGCTATCTCAAATGGCATGAAGATTCTGTGGCTATTTCCATCAGATGCAAATAGCCACAAAATCTTCATGCAAAGGAAGACACATAAGTATCATGTTGAAAAAGGAGAGACACATAACAGCTTAAATACAAAGCTCTATCTTGCCACTAGCTTACATACTTGAGAAGCCTTGATCAGAATTTTTCCAGAATATTTTCAATCAATATACTTTGTCTTCTTTTTATCTGTGGGGTACTTAACAAATGATAGTTGACAACAAATATGTAACTTAAAGATGTTCAATGAAAAAGTAGTAACGATCATCACTGCCAAGATATTAAATATATTCATTCTGCTTTGAAAACTCAAGTGATCACGTGGCTTGCTAATCAGATGTAGAAAAGATCAAACCCAATCTCTTAATTGTTCCATCCACTTACAAAGGTCAGTTGATCGCATGATTTACCTACCATAAACAATTACCTTTGTTCCCTCAAACTATGGACACCATATGAAGTGGAAGGAATTTCCTTTATTTATGGCAATGCACTTGTAAAAATCATCAATCCTAGCTATCCACAATTAACTTATTTCTTTTACTATAGCAAACAAACAATTTGAGATATTAAATGGAAAATCTGGTTATGAAGTCCATAATCATAATTAGTGTCTATAACATATGCAAAACATTAAAAAACAAAATAGCAGATGAGTGCATTTCAAACATCAATCTTAGTACATGAGTATAATTATAAATGCCTTACTTTTAGATAAAAGGGCCAAACACACAGCTAAAATGTCAAAGGTTATTACTAATCAAAAAATTTGGTTTTTTAATTAAAACAAAAATAATGCAGTAAACATTCTCACAAGTTATTTAATTTGAAAAAAATTGAAAACAACTAAAATAGAAAAATACTCTTGATTCTTGAAATGACATTTTTTTATTTTTAATAGACGGGAATGACAAAACATAATTGCCAACGTAAGTGACAGGCTGATACTCACACACACGACAATGATGGCACCGAGGTGGCTTGAAATTTTCACACTTGCTGCAATAACGCAAACCAGGAACTTGTGCTGTGCTACTAACCAGTGGCTGTGGATAATTCACCACATTTGAACCAGGTGGTAGAGTTGCAGACATGGTCATTGTGTGTGCCTCTATATCCTCTTCATCTATCATTGGTCTCCAATTTGAAGGGATGCCACCAGGATCCGTCAAGACTACCATAAAGTAGCACCATATCAGCATAACCAGCTGCAACAGAAATTTTAAGGCTAAGAAAAATGGCTCAATTCCAAGAAATATCTATTTGACCTCAATCTGCACAGGTTTACAAGACAGTTAGTTCACTAAATCAATCAAGTGATACTTGTTGAATCTCAAGATTGTTTATGTTTCAATGTTATTTACAGAGTCAACAGCATTCCAGTATATGTTTAAAAATGACATATAGGAGCCAGTACCCTTATGACAGGCGATTCATAGTACTACCAAAACATTGGAAGTGGTCAATCATCATTCTAACTTCTAAACTAGAGATCACTTACGATTTCTTGTCTTCCCATAGATCAAACAAAACAAAAGCAAAGAAGAGACCTTTGTAAAATAATCATCATACAATTGATTGCACTATGATTAGAAAGTTATCTGACAGTTTCCATGTACCAAATCTTAAGGTCAAACAAATGCTACATTAGCAAAAGATAATCCGCTTCAATTGTGGTTTTTGTGTCATTGGTTCTTTTTATAGTTTAGCATCTTCATGTTAGTTAATAGAGTTAAATGTCAATTAGTTGTACTTTTTGTCAGATTATGATCAGTAATTGCATATCTTATGGCTGTTGAAACTCGTCAACATAATTTTTGTGCAAACTTGTAGGAGTTCATGTTGCCCTAATAACAAACTCGCTGAAATACAACATACATGTGCTTGTCTTCATTTATTTAGCATCACATTGGAACCTCATTCCTTATATGGATAAAAAAACATACAAGGAGAAATAAATCAGCATTCCATAAATGTACACACAAAGAAAACCCAACATGGGAAAAAATCCAGGGTAAAAGTATATCGTTACTTTATCTGATGATTTATCAAGATTCATATGGGTAAAAACTCCAAGGTAAAACCCATATTTCATGAGTGGTGATTCACAAGAACCCACCTCTCATGACCATGGACAGTCTACTTAGCACTCAAGCACCGAGACTTCTTGGGAGCTCACCTGTCCTAATACTACTTCAGGTCAAGTGCATTTAACCATGGAGTTTCCCTTGCAATCAAGCCCAATTAATTTGCCACCCCATTTGCAAAACCTTCAACAAGTGGTGTGCCTTATGAACCACCCATTATAGAGTTTCATAGTTTATTCACATTCATACAAGTGGTGTTTCTGTACTGTATCAAATTATGTGATGTTTTATTGGGATACAACTAAAGACTTTCGAGTCAATCTTCATCAACACATATTTCATGAATAGTGATTAACAAGAAGTAGAACCGATCTCTCATGATCATAAATGGTCCACTTAGCACTCATTGCATATAGGTGATGCTAATAGTGGTGAAGCACCAGCACTTCCCAAGAGGTGACCCATCCCAGTACTACTTCGGGTCAAGCACCCTTAACCATGGAGTTTCCCACACAATCAAGCCAACTTAATTTTCTACCATATTTGCAAAACCTACAGCAAGTGGTGTGCCTTAAGAACCATTCATTATAGAGCTCCCTAGCACATTAATTTTCATATGCTATGCATGATGTTTTGGCAGTGTATCAAATTATGTGATGATTTATCGGGATTCAACTACATAGTTTCAAGTCAATCTTCTTACTATTTGTGTATCAAAAATCCAATCAAACTTCTCAAATCTCCAGGAAACTCCATCAATTGATTCTAAGACAACTCTAACAGGTGTAAATCTGATTACAAGGTTGCATATACCCATTTAGGTTTACAAACCTCTAAGAATGGCCTCTGGTTGCTAAAGGTAACCTAGAGATCCATGTTGATCCTTCACACCCTGCTCAAACTGAAGGAGATGCCTAAGCTAATCCATTTTGGATCAGGTTAACATGGCTTTGATGCCAGTCAATTTAAATTCTTGTTTGGAAGTGTTGGTATTTTGATTAATTTTTTGAACTTGTGGGTAGACAGGAAATGGCTTCCTTTCTAGACCTACATGGTAGCATTAACAGACAATGGAACATATGAGCTTAGGTCTATAACCAATAAGATTACTTTTTGGTTCTCAAAAACCTGAAGCAACAAGGCACATTGACATAATACTTGAGAGATTCTGCTAAACCTGCTTACTTGATGAAAGTATTTCCCCTTAACATCTTGTTATGATGTATATTACTAAACTTAAGAAATCCATCACAAGATTGTCAAAGCCTTGAGGCCTGCAACACTTGAGGGTTGATTCAGCAAGCAAAAGATTATTCAGAGGTTTTTAGGGATCGCTTTAAAGAAATCTCCAGATCCAAAAATACTTCAACAGCCAAGGAAGAATCAAAAAGTAACATGAATACTGATTCTCCTCTTTACTCTAAAGCTGAACAATCGAGGGAAGAATAGTAGAATATACTAGCATTGTGGTTTGCACAAAAAAGGGACTTTGTTTGAACTATGAAGAGGTCTGGTCCAAGTGATACAAGTGGAAATTGCTTAATCAGATTTACTTGACTGAATCCGTAGATGAAAATCCCCAACAAGATGCTGGGAGTTGAAAATAAAGAAATAGTATAAATAAATGAAGGTATACACCCTATGGAGAACCAAGAACAACAACAAATACCAATTATCTCCCTTCCACCATATATCAAATTTTGAGGGTAACCGACAATGCAAAGCAAATAACTGCAGTGATCCTCAACCATTTCAGTGGCACTTGTGGTCTCATACACGTTAAGGTAGTGACTTCTGTGGACATAAAAGATGTTTGTTTAAATATTTTCATATATCCATGGTCAATCAAATATGGTGGATGTAAAACAATGACCAAATATATTAAATTGTAGTTGGAAAACTAACAAATTAACCTTTGTTTTTTATGTTGTGGTTCTAGTGGGTTTAATGAGTTCCTAAGTGTACAATGATCGGAAGCTCTAGGGAAATTAAGCATAAATTTGTATAAGATTTACTTATATTTAAAGGAGGAGAACAATTGATTACACTTAAAGGGCTGCAAAACTACAAGAAACAAACTGATTTCAACAAACCAAACGTCCAAAAACTTCCTAAGGTTGAAGTATGCTTCAATTTCTACTGCAGTTCCATGAAGGGATTGCACGACAGGGCAAAGGAACAAAAACCAGCAACATAAAATGAGTTTCAAAAGCTGATTGATGAAGATGTTTTCTAGGATCTAACTCATGGGCTGCAACTAGACAGATGAAAACAGCATATTATTGGCTAGAACAAGGGACCAAACCAGTCATTGTTCTTCACTGTTGGTATCCAAAGTTATCTAAGGATAAGATTAGAATAAAAGTACTAGAAATGCCACACAAGTGTCAATAATGAAGAAAGATTGTGCCTTTGGTATGTGCATTTGTAATAATGCTAGGTTTTTTTTCAAACTGATTAACCAGATTCAAACTGTGATTTCAAGTAAATTTTCATAAGATCAACATTGACTCTACAAACAATAGCACTCAAATTACTCAAATCTTCAAAAAGAATCTGATTTGAAAATAGGAATTTCAGTACAACCTTGTTGCATAGTCAAATATTAGAAATTAGAGGGCAGCTGGAAATAATACAGATCAGATTCAAGCTTACAAATATTGCTGTTAGGCATTTACAATGACTACGAGTGATAGTCCTTAAGTCTTCTTAATGCCAAGCCTTTTCAAGGGAAAATCCAAGTTTGATCTGAGATTTGTGGTGAACTTGCTGGAGAAGAATGGAGGCCTAGTTTCTATGGTTGGAGTCTACCTTCAAGCTGCCAAAGAGCTGGGGTGTGAAACCCTCAACCGACAGTGCCCTAATTGCCTCAACCTTGCAGGGTTGGATCTAAATCCACACTCGACTTTGCTGCTGCAGATAATCAGTATCCTCCTTGGTCTGAAATATGACAGCGATCCACTTGTAAAGCTGGTGAAATAGGTGCACTCTGCTATCTATTGCAGCTCTGTGACAAACCCTCTAAGTGGCAGCCACCTGTAGATCAATATTTTCCTCAGTTAAGTCGCTGAAGGGAAGGTTGAAATGTGATTTTGAATGGAAAATAAGACCACAAGGCTAGGATTTGCATCCCAACCTTGAGGGGGCAGCTAGGGTTTTCTAGGGTTTTCGTCCCAGAAGCACCATTTCAGGAGTCTCTCCCAAAATCAGACTAATTTCCAGATGCCTAGACTGAAAACTTGAGCGCCCATTTATACCCATTTGGAATAAATCACAATAGGCTGACCTTGTGTGAAATTGAATTTCCTTTGGTGCCGCAAAATTCAAAGTGAGTCGGCCCCAAAAGAATTATTATTACTATTAGGATAATTAATATTATAATATATAATATTATGATTTATTATTATTTTTATTTCTTTTAATATAGTGTTTACAAAAAACACTATAAGTTAATTAAAATTAATATTTTATTTCCCCCAGCAGAGGGAGCGTGACAGCATTGACTACAAATATTGAACATGAAAATTGTATAAAATAAGTTCCCCATTCCACGTATGATATAGCTGAGTTTGTTGGTTGAGTTGCATGGGGCAGGGATGATTTCAAAGATTGACTTGAGCTTTATATGGCACTAAATAAGGGTGAAGGAGTGAGCAATTTAAGAAAACCTTTAAATCTCATCATGGCCACTGTGCTTCAGGTGATGCATTTTGGGTTAACCAATGCCCATACTCCAAGAAAAGATGAACCAAACCTTGAAGCCAAATTTGAGGAAGTTTATTCTTGTTTTCTTTGATGAAAGACTTCCTTATAGAAAAACTAGGGAGGACCATTTGAAATTCATTTTATAATTCTTTTCAAGTTGAAAATCTATTTGCAAATGAATCAAAATGTGAATCTGCAAGTGACTATATACTCAGGGCATATAATTAGTATGAATAGAGGTTAAACCTAATTCAGCTGAGATTACCTGCCCCACTATTAAGAATGTAACTCAATTAAGAGGAATGGAATGCACAAATTTTATACAAAAATTAGTATGGATTTTAGAGACATCATGCAACCCCTGCGGATCTTAGAAAGAAAGATATTTTTCAAATGGGCAGAGGTAGCAGAAGCAACATTCAAACAAATGAATGAACTAATGACTTCTACCCAAGTGCTCGCACTTACAAAATTTTTCACAACCATATATGGTGGAATATAATGCATCAGATATGGGTAGAGGGTCACACCATGCAAAATCGGTGCCTCTCACTTTTGATAGTAGAAAATCAATTGAGAAAGAGAAATCGATAACCATATTTATTGGGCCAACACTTCATTACCAAACAAGCCATCAAATTTTGAAGTATTTATTATCCCAAAAAAGTTGATCAAATAAGCAAATTGGACAAGCAAACTGCAACACTTTGATTTCAAAATTCAACATAGAAATAAGGGCATAAATAATTCCCCCAGGGTGTATACCAATTGGTAAGTTGTTTAAAGACATGAATATCAGTTATGTGTAAACCTGGCAACATAGCTCTGAGTGGGGCTAACCTCTAGCTCATGAGTTATAGTGGTTGAATGTTGCTTGATAGTGTTCGTGTAATAGTAAGTCTACAAGGCCAATTCTTCTGGGTACCAAAAAAAGGTCATAAATAATGACATCGCAATTCCTTTATTTATGCTACCAACAGAGAGACAAGAAATATCTTCTGTATGTTGTACCCAAAACCAAAATTTTTGCTTCATCAAGGCATTTTGCATAAAAGAGTCTAAACCTTGCTAAATGATGTAAAATACAGTTTTTGGGCAATATCAAGCATGGAGTTTTTGTCAAATATTTTGTCAGTCTAAGTCAGTTCTATTGATCATAACCTGAATCAGAGACTCAGAATGGAGCATTTCACGATGGAGGAGCGTCTCACGACAGCATTTCACATTGCACATGGTCATTTTAGTGGTCAAGACGGAGTTTTTAGTGGTTAAATTATGAAGATTTCTCAGAGAAAAGCAAAAAAGTGCACCTGTAGCCCAGGGGCGCCCTTCTTTTTGAAGGTCAAGATTTTGTTGAAAGTACTCATAAATACAGTCAATCTCTTCAGAATTGATCTGGTTATCCAATGAGCTATCCAGCGAAGCTTTCTGAGACCCGTAGCTCCGGCAACTGGCAACAGAAGTTGAAATTTCCAAAGTTTCACATATGAGAAATTTGTCCTTTTTCAGCAAAAGCGCACCTGTAGCTTGAGGGCGCCCTTCTTAAAGGGGGGGTGGATCTTGGTACTTCTAGTGGCTGATGCAATCAATCTCTTTGCGACTAGTCTGCTTATCCGACGAGCTATCAAACGCAGTCATCCGAGTCCCAGAGCTCCGGCAATCAACGTCTGAAGATGAGCTTATAATGGAGATTTCACATCTTTGAGCTTCTTCGTTGCATTTCCAGTGTAACTATAGCTCAGGGGCGCTTGTCAAAATGACCCTTAAGATGGTCCAATTTACTAACAAGGTCTTCCTGACATCAGTACTACTCTAGTCCAACTTCACGATGCACCAAGTTCCCTGTTAATCCGACGTTCCAGGGGATCGTAGCAGAGGTTCTACCAAGCACGTAATTTCACGGGCGGACTGACATAAAATTTTCATTGTATTTCTATAGTCCAAAGGCGCCTAGCCTTTAGGCCTGTTAGATGAGGTCGTTCACGTTCGAAGTCTTCACGAGACTTGAGCGTAATTACTTTATCTATTCAACAAGCCCAGCCATCAGCCTTCGGGATTTGGCAGACGCTCATACGTGCGAGGTCTTTGACGAAGTGTTGGAAAGCGAAGACATCCGGAAAATGGCTAAGTATGGGGCGTATATTTTAAATAAAATACGCACTTGCATTTTTGAGGTCTTAGAAGCAGTTTTCTTGCTTCGTCTCCTCTAGAGACGTCTCTTGTAGATCCTTCTAGCTACGCGTTGAAACAGACAGTGCTCAAATCGGGTCATCCCAGCTCTAGATATCAAAGGTCAAAATAGGACATCTGGATGAAAGTTCAACTTTCGTCAAAACGGTGTCAGTGCAACTGAAGGCCAGGGGCGCTTTTACTTTTGAGGCCATTAATGCACTTTTCAGATGCCGTGCGTATATCCGTTGGATGTAGAATGCTTCTAGTCACGTAATGAGCTTGGTTGCCTGTCGGTAGGGTTCACCGTTCGTCGTCGGCAACCGTTTGAAGTGTTAGATGGCAGTTTGAAGAAATGGTTAAGTTTGGTACCTGTAAATGAATTTAATCAAGGGCGCCTAATTTTTTGAGGTGTTAAATGATGGATTTTGCAGTGATGACTCCCAGCAGACATTTCTTCTTTGCTCAGCAGGCTTCACGATGAATATCTCAGTTCAATCTCAGCATCATTCGGTCACCCGGAAATCAATGTCGAAGATGGCCAGTCGTAACTTTGTAGTCAGCTATAAAATAGGAAGTTAATAAAAAGTGCAATATCTTGAGCAAATGGACGCCTATGAGCTCAGACTTTTCGGAATCAGTGAAGTCTAACGGTGAATCCTAAAGCTTCATTTGAATTGTCAACTGAAGTTGGATAATTTTTAATATTATTTTGCATTAAATGGTGAAATTCTATAATTGGCGCCCTTACAAATTGCATAATGAATATTTTATTATTCAAACTTTGAGTTAGTGACAGTGAAACTGAAAGGGGACCAATTGGAAGGCTTCTATTTCAATCAGGGTTTTAAATCTTGCAGTTCACAAGTTGGTGCGAATTTCTTCTTATTTAAACATGGCGCCTTCATTTGTTATTCACCAAGCTTCAAGAGAAATTCGTATTTTTCAAGAGAAATTCATAATTCTTAAGAGAAATTCATATCTTCAAAGCAAAATCCGTATTTTTTAGAGAACAAAGGCGCAACTTCAAGGAAAATTCGTAATTTTATCAAGCAAAGGCGAATTTTAAAAGGCAAAGGCGTATCTTCAAGGCAAATTCGCAATTTATTAGAGCAAAGGCGATTTTAGCAACTAAAGGCGAATTCCTCATCAATTTCCAAAGGTGATTTCATAAAACAAATCTTTTTGCAAGATCTAAGTTCACATTTATCAGCAATTTGAAGAATTCAAGGGCAATTTCATTGAAGAAGAGCATACAAAAAACGTCTTTTTCCTCCTTGTTTCTCAATTTTCTCTCAGATTTCAATTCGCATGTTCCTGAAATTGGCAAATTCGACAAGTTCAAACATCTGGATCATTTCTATATAATTTCCTCGAGTTAAAATTGTGCGCTTGATTTTTCAGGAATTTTTAACTTTAGAACATTCGTTCTTGAGTTTCTAATTTTCTCAACTGAAAAGTCTTTGCATGATCGAGTAGAAGTCATATTTTCGCATATCTGACGTTCTGGGTTGTCTTAGAATCCTTTTCTAGATAAAACCCATATCTCAGATTTTTCGCCAAAAATAACTCTTCGAAAGGCTATTTTTAATTCTCGCAGGCTATTTTTAGCTTTCCAAAAATCTTGTCAGAATATAGTCAAGTTCACAGTCAACACGTGAGTTTTTCATAATGCAGTACACTCAGCTCGAATACAAGAACAAAACAGTCCTTACTCATGACTTCCTCAAAATGGTTGAGACAGATCTTCACAAGGTGTTGCCAGAAGCAGTTCTAGATCCGGTTAAGATCAGAGCTTCGATTATTCAAAATATTGAGCAGTCTGGCTTATTAGAGGCCGCTTCCATACCTATCTCCGTTCATTGTGTTGAATTCGTGATGGCTTGTATTAAGCATTACAATTCTACTACTCGTGAGATAGTGTCAGTTGATGGACGAGTTATTTGTAGTCTCAAGCCTTTGGACATTGAAAGAAGTTTTGGCATTCCTCAACACCCGAACCAGTCTAGTTATTTCCATGGAGCAGTGTGAACAGGCATTCACGCTGATGTGGACAAGTGTCAATAAGATGTCAAAAAGATGGTTAAAACAAGCAAAGAACAGATTGCCAAACAATGTGGGTCGTGGTGAATACAAGGATGAGTACGCGATTCTAATTACACTCATGAATCGTGTCTCAGTCAAGCACATGCGAACGTTTTCCAGCCTTGGATGTATTACATTATTGGTCGCATCATTTCTGGGCAGGAGCATTATGACTGGCATCCTTCATCGTGATATTCTCCACAGGCAGATCACCGGGTTTCCTAGTTGCCCATGAGTTTCCATGTGTTCAGATCTCGTGTACTTGAACGCTTATCGGGTCAGTTCCAAGGATTAAACACCGTGGGCATTCTCAGTGTTCAGAAAGTCTATCAGTATTATGATCAGCCTGAGTTCACTAGGGCTGAACGTCATTTCAAGCGTGTTCATGAGGCTTTTCTGACTTATACAGTGAGAAATTTGGACCAAGAGTTGCACGTTCATATCTCGGCAGTTGCTAGGGCAGCGATGGATGGGTGGGCAGATTGGTTTATTCAATTCCCGACATACACCTACATCCGAGTATACGGATTTACAGGAAATCCAGCTATGCTTCCACGCTATCCTTCAAATAAGACAATCTTTCAGGAGTTCCTGAGGCAAATGCATGATGTTCATCGTCTTTTATGCCATAGGCACAGACCATCTATCAATTTTCCTTTTCAGTTTGGAATGTATTGGTGCAAGACGGCAATTGATGCCAAAGTTGCAGGACAAGAGCTCAAGAAATATCATCTTAAGTATCTTGTTGAAGCACGTGCCTATGATCTTTCAGGTCATTATATAACTCACCTTGCTGGAAGCACATATCATGAACCTTCTATGGAGGATTACTGGGCAAATTGCGCAGATGACTTTGAGGTTCGCAGACGTAGCTACGGCCGCTTCTCTCTCTCACAAATTTTTGTTTTCATGTCAAAAGATGTGGGAGGTTTATCAGATGATGAGGGAGAGGTTCTTCCTCAGTTTTTCAGAGAGCAGGTTGATACACAATCGTTGCCAGCAGTTGATTGGTACGCCAAGGAATACGCAACGGTCAAGGAGAGGTCAAGTAGAGTTATTCAGAACAGTATACTTTACCTCGACAGCAAGAAGACAAGGAGGGTAAGTGTGCCTAGAGTAGAGCCGCCAGTGGTGAATCCTTCACTACCTTCCTCGTCGAAACCTAAACAAAAGAAGAGGAGTAATCCTCCTAAGAAAGGTCAAGCGTCAAACAATTCAAAGGGCAAGGCGCTTGCCACTGTTACACATATGGAGCCTGATAGACAGCCAGTTCAAAGGTCAGTTAAGAGCCCGCCAGTGCCTAAGGTTCAGCATCAAGTTCCTACACTAGTTCCAGAGCAGTCACCGGCCCCAATTCACATTGAATTGGATTTAGACTCTCCGCCTCACAGTGGGTCCTCTACATATTCACTCTCGCCAGTACCTCCTGTTGCTAGTACAGACCCTTCTAGTAGCATTAGCCGAGACCAATCTTGGATCGAAGCTCAGCTAGGAAGGAAGAGGAGGCAGCCATCCTATGTTCTTAATCATTCAAATTTTGATCAGGTTTATCAGGATGTGCCAGACAAAAGGGTCAAGAACATGGTCCACGTGGAGAGGAACACTGACATGGAGATTGTCGTCGAGACTGCTATACCTCCACAAGGGAAGAGCTTGGCTGAGTTGGAATCTCAGGATTTTGAGGTTATCACAGTCAACCTTGGTCGTAGCACACGCCAGACCCAGGTTGATCTCCTACAGGTTGCTACGGACAGTGCCAGGGATAGAATACTGAAGGACGGAGAAGATAAGGCAGCCCTCAAGGCTGAAATCAGACAGCTTCGTCAATATATTTCTAGCCTTGTACATAGACCAGATGTCATCGCCACACTCCCGCCGATGCTTGAGCCTCCAGCAGAGCAAAGTCAACTTAATCACTTAGTTGCATATGGCAAGCGTTTGGATGAGTGGGAGGAGGAGTTCGTTGCTAGAGGCCATACTATGCTCACAGAGTTATATCAGTTGCAGTACAATGCACGAGAGCTCCGTATTCGTCTCCAGGATGAGGAGCGAGATATAGCGATTAATAAACCCCGGGATGAGATTATGATTGCTCACCTAAGTGTGGCATATGGATCAGTCACAGATGTAGAGGATAGGGAAGCTATCTACTCTTGGAAAACACAATTGGTTTTCAAGGCAAAGATAGAGGAGACTTTGGCGTCAGAGTTGGCTGAGAGTAGAGAGCACGTTACTAGTGCACTCCGGTCTGTGAGAACTTTAGTTTCTCGCTTACCGTGCCGATATCAGATTGAGGGTGGTGCCTCTGTTGAGCTTACCGATGTTCAGTCAGAGCTTCAGGCACTCATTCATACCATTTTCAATGGGGAGACCGTTGGCTGTAAGGTTACTCAGCTTATAGTCATGTCAGCATTGTTTGACGAAGCAACGAGGAGCAGAGGTGAACTTCAGTCTTAGATCACAGCTGGTGAGGATATGCTGCACCGACATAGCATTCTTCGACAGAGTCTCATAGCTCCAAATAGTGATGCAGCTTAACAATCTCGCTTGAGGGATTGATTGTTCAAGATCACGACAATAACTTCAGTTCCCACCTCTCAAGATAGACATTACACACAGGAGTTAAACTTGGCGTTACCTTCTCAAGTTAACTCGCTGTCTCATCTCATGCATATCTATTATAAGATTAGCTTTACACACTTGGAGTTTCTTTTAGGGTTTTCCGTTAACTGATGGTAGTGTTCCAGTTAACATGCTTTCAATAAGGATGTGCATGCTTGCACAATTGTCCATTTTAGATTAGATGTTTCGCTTAACTGATGGTAGTTTTCCAGCTTAATCAGATAGTTTGCTTTATTAGGCTTAGCAATAAATCTTGCATGCATTGCAAGACTATAGTTGACTCAAGGTGATTTTAGGGTTCCCTACACCTTTTGATGTCTATAAATAAGAGTTTTTGCTCATTTGTACATAACTTTTGCACGAGAGAGAAATATATGATGTGCCTACCTTGCCCTCAATATTACTCTTTTTGTATATGTTCATGCGTTTTTGCTGTTATAATGAATTGTTATGCCACATAGGGTTTCATGCAATTATAATGGTGAATTCTTTCCTTAGTTAAATCAAATATGTTTTGTGTTCAATAAACTTGTTCAGATTGAGATGATAGCTGTGCCACCTTGCCTTCAAGTAGAGAATCTGCACTTGGTTATCGTGTGTTGTTGTGAACAATAAACTTATTTGGATTGAGCTGATAGTCGTGCCATGAAATATGCTAACCAATTTTTTCGAAGAATTAACACAACATAACCAGCAATAGATGATTGGATTAGCGTTAGCCTCAAACTGAAAATCTGACTTGAATGGAAGATACTGAACTTGAATTGAAAACTACTCAACGTCAAGAATGTGCACTCAAGATCCCACTGAGGGCGAGGTGCTAACATATGACAGAGTCTAAGAAATTGAAATTATAAACTGTTAGGTGGATAACCAGCCATGAGAAACAATTCCACACTACCACCAAACAGTGGGGGGAAAAGATTACAATAGAAAGCAATTCATCCGCTGCGGCGGGCATCCACAATGCTGTGGGGATTCACCACTATGAGTGGGTATAAAATATTACAATCAATTTAACCACACTGGCGGTAAACCATCCAGGGGACTTATGTGAGAAGATACAGAAAGAAATTGCAGCAAATTAAACTGGAACAGTACTACTGTTTACAGTTTGTACAATGAGAAATAAGCTGCAAATTACATAGGAAATACAGTAATCTTCATACACAAGATTAATAGATGTTTTTCAATGATTGTTTAACTCTCTAACAGCTGCTAATGAATCAGAAATCAGAACTTCTACAATCTGATACAAAAACAGTAAACTGGAAATATCAATCTGCAACTATGAGAATCAATGAAATGATCATAACTCACTCAATTCTTCTCCGAATGACGTGAAATAAGTTGCAAATGCTCCTTATAAATCTGGCGCCCAAGATAGAATCCAAAAACAGCCACCAAAGTCTCCAATTTATTTGGCACGAATTCCAATGCATCATCAAATGGTACGGCCCCTTGAGAAAATCGATTTTTCAAGATAAAATCAACAACTTCAAATTAAATTCTGATTTTTTGAGGAAGATGGCGCCTCAAGTCAACAATTGGATTGCTCAAGTACCCAGAACGAAATAAAAATCACTCCAAAAGATATGAACAGAAAACAGCTTCAGCTGTAGCAAAACCAGGAAATTCAAAACTGTAGAATACTCCAAAATTCTTCAATCTTTGTTGCTCAATCTGCTAGTCTGATGTGAGAAGCAGCAATGTTCCAACTAGGTGTTGTATTTCAAACACGAAATTGGGAAGGGGCTAGGAGGTAGCATCCTCGAAGCAATAGCAAAATGTCCATAGTCATTTTGACAGCATAACAGTAAGGTAAATGATGGATACCAAATGCTGGAGCAATGTCTTCATTTTATAAAAACTGAGAAACTCATCAACTTCCCCAAACAGTACGCCAAGAGACACCTTTTTGAATTCTTCTCACTTTTTTTTTTGAAATTTCATAAAATATAATTCCTCATAAAGTGGCGTCCACTTTCATCCAAGCAAAAGTTCAAAAATAAAATATTAATTATCTCCTTATGACAAGGCGTACCCTTCAAGACCCCTTTTTAAAACAACATACAAGTTATAACCTTAGGCCAAGGGGTGGTCAACTGAAAAATATAACACTTATGCCTTTAATCAATAAATTTCATCAATTAAGGCTTGAGAGGAAAATGTTGAAACAACAAATAACTTGCTCAACTGAAGTGATGACTGAAGACAACCAACTGCATACTGCCACAACTAGCATTTACTAAAAATAGTAAATAATATGAAATGCCACAGAATTCCAAGCCCAAGAAACCCTAATTTTCACCTCATTCCAGTCTACGGGTTCCGGAATAGATTGATGAATGGCTAAACTGATCACTGATGAGAAGGGGACATTACATGCCACCTTGCCTTCAAGTTGAGAATCCGTATTCAGTTTATCGTGTGATGTTGTTACCAATAAACTTGTTTAGATTGAGCTGATAGATGTGCCACCTTGCCTTCAAGTTGAGAATCTATACTCGTTTATCATCTAATAGTCAAACCTTGCTCCGTTTCCTCATGCTCTGTTTTCTTGAGGAAACTGGATAGATTAAAGTAATTAAGCTTAGTTGTAGTTAGTAATACTGCGAAACCAGAAAATACTCAGCTGCAACGTATATAGTTTTCGAGAAAGCCTTGTACCTCTATAGCTGAAACAAAAAGACAGGATATAGTTTAGTTTATTTTCCTTTACAGGTACTTTTGTCAAGCACAACGAGGGAGCTTCCCCTCCTAATTTGAAGAGCACTCATTGCATAGTGTGCATAGCTGTCCGTACCAACTCTTACTCCAGAGGTGCTAGTTGTTACGCCAACACTGTATATGTAGAAAATAAAAGTGTTGTTTGATGCTATAAGACCCAATGAGGACCTAAGTGACAACAGCTATACATTTTTAAGTGATAAGATTTTGTGTAACAATTGCATGTACCCGGCACACAATTCTTGATAGAGTTGTAGAACTCATTTTATTGGATCCATTAGGTTACCAATATTTCAGAAATAACTTGGCATCGATGTTGGCAAAGTAGGCTGTTGAGTGTTAACTCACCCTACGTGTTAATAGGATTGAGTGTATAAAAAGCAGACTCTGCCCCACCTATATCTGTCAGATTTATCTACATATCATTAATATTTTCTGGTACTTAAAAGTATATTGTGTTCTAGAGTGCCTTGAGAACATCCACTGATATCTTGGTATTCATGTGTGAATGATCTATTTATGTGTGGATTTTCTTTTTGGTCAATCATGGGAACTTGCGCTAAATTTCTCACATGGTACCAAAGCCTTCAGTTTAAAAACCCTCCAATTTTGGTCCTTTGCAGCAACTTTGTGTGCAGAGCATGGCAGCAACAAAGGAAGGTGTTTGGTCATATTTTGTCATTACATTGAAGCCAATTTTCTCAAGAGAAGTCTTAGAGGCAAGGTTCATCAAAATTTGTGGTGCAAATGACATTTTCTAGTTATAGATCTTGGATTTTTCCCAACTTCTAAGATGAAGAGCACTTGTTTTCCAGATCTGTTAACATATTTGGATTATTCACAAGAATCTCTTAGGGTTCACTTTTTTTTTATATTAGTAGTCGAAAACCAAGAGTACAAAAAGATTTACAATATAAGGTGCGTAAGCACCAACCAAAACATAGAACAACTTAGTCGATAAAGTTATTGAGATAACATAATATCCAAAAAAAGAAACTGCCTATCATATCATAACTAATCCCAGCAGCTTCTCTGATTACTGTCATTCTCATAATAATCGCTTTCAAAGGCCCCAGTAGGAGGGTCAGCCATATCCTCCTCATTCAAGTCTTTGACAATAGGGGCATATTCAATCGGCTTTTTAGTATTTCTGCTAAATTCGTTGTTGTTCTCCTTCTTCTCAGGTTCAGGAATAGGGTTCACTTTTTACACATTCAGATTTTATAAATAGAGCCTCAAACAACCAAGATAAATTTGACGTCCATTTGGATCATAAGGTAGTTTGAGAGTTGATATTCCAAAGACCATGGCTTTGTCACATGAACTCCATTTGACTCCACTTTCAAAGCATTGGAAAGGTATTTTAGAAAGCTACATATTTGTACAAGTACTATTACTTTTGCATTTAGGGTTCAAAATTATTCTTGTTCAAACCAAACAATGAAGTTGATACAATAAGTGTCTATGCTAAACATGTTAAAAAATTGGATTTGATTCTCTGTGGAGTTGGCTTTGATGAAGATGGAGACATTTGGTTCTCACCATTGATCAATGGGCGGTCTTGTGAGCATGGGTCATCCCATGAAGTCAGCATTATTATTGTTGATTTCATCTTTGCTTCCTAGAGTTGCTGTAGGGATGTTGAGTGTTAAGGGTTTGAAGAGGAGAGGCTTCAATCTTCTATTCTAGGTCATGTGTCCCAAAAGGACTAGCTTCATTGTTTGTTCCTCATCACCATGTTGGTTCAAGGCTGCTTGCAGGCATTACAGACTGTGGGTAGGATCATAACTAGATGACTTAGTAATGATTTCAAGGTTGTAAGACCCAAACCCATTTTTGGGTTGTACAAGATATATTCTATGGATGGCAAGTAGTGCTAGGCTGCAGTTTTTAGGCATTGATTAGTAGACCATGTTAGTTTTGGGAGCTCATGCACATGCTTCAAAACCTTTGATGGCCGACTTGTAATGTCTCCATTTTTCTAAGTAATGGCAAATATTGATATTTAGCTTATTTTATTCCCATAAGCTAAATAATGGAGTTATAAGGGAGTATTAATTAAATTAATTATTTTAAAGTTGTCTATTTTAAATAAATATGAAAAAGATAACTTTATTTAATTAATTTAATTAAAGTGACAAATAAAAAATAATAAATATTATAAAGTCACTTTATTAAATATTATAAAGTTACTTTATTAAATATTATAAAGTCACTTTATTTAATAAAGTGTTCTTCTAGAAGCTTGAGGAGGTTACATTGGATTCTTTTAGAAGACTCAACTAAGCCTTTAAAAAGAGATGAAAGCAAGTCATTTGGACATCTTGGTTTTGGTATTTTCTATCAAAGAAATTTTGGAGAGCTTGTATTTGCAGGTTCAGCCTTTTCTGAGGACGAAAACCCCTAGAAATCTGTGGAATGGACAAAAACCCAACTCCACATTGAGAGGTGGATTCATCCAAGATTCATCATTGAGCTTATTTGCAGGTTGGGCTTTATTGGGGAGCTTCAACCAACTAGGGTTTGAAAGAAAATATCATTTCCAGCTAGGGTTTGAAGGAAATTATCATTCCAACTAGGGTTTGAAGTTTTATTTGCAGATTGAGGACAAAAAAATTCAGATATGAAGGTTATATTGGCATATTTTCATTTACAAATGCATTGCTGGGGTTTGGGAATGAAGTGCTTTGTTTTGGAAGGAATTTTTGGTCATTGGCAACATTTATTCATATGCAGATTTGTGTTTCAAATTTCTACAGTTTTATATCAGATTGCAGATCCAAGGGTTTAGTAGTCAAATTTGGCATTGTATTGACATCACATCAATCTAGGGTTTCATTGCTCTGATGCCACTGTAATATCCCAAACGGAATATTTTCTAAACTTTTGCAATTGACATAAATAATCATGCATGCTCTAATACTGTAATATCCCCTTGAAGCATTTCAATCACCATTTGACTACCAAAATCATGTGAAGATATCGCTGCTTGTAATTATGAAATCAACATTTGCATCATATTTGTCAATGGTGGCTCCATAAATATCATGCACATCCACATCTATGATGTGAGCCTTCAAATTATGCTCCAAAAGAGGTGACACCAAAATCTCATGAAGCAAGCTATGTAAACACTCAAGGAATTTTGAATCATACCTCAAACCTGATTGCTCCACTTGCTTAGCCACCATGCATGGCTCATTCCTTATATGCCACATGCTTTAAATCTTCTTTGCCTCTACCATGTCATGTTGTACTAACTTAGTCTTCTTGTGTCTTGGACACACAAATAAGACCTCATGTTTGTCTCCCAATTGAATGACAACAATAGAAGAAGACTTCTTACTATCCTCATGAGTAGGAGCTGCCAACTCAAAATTATACAAAATCCAAAGACTGCTGTTCCAAATCAAAAAATCAGAAAAACTGTCATACCTTTCCATAGTGTCTTCATTCACCTCAAACATCTTCTTCCTCCTTGTTGCATCAAGTACCGATCTAACATGAGTCTCCCAAGGGAAATCACAAGCCTCAAGGCTGATCCTCTTGGCTGTTGTATCATGATGATATGAAGATAAGGGACTGTTGTCATACATCAAAAAATCAGTCCTTACCTCATGCCCAAGTGTGATTTCTTCCTCAATCTCAATCATCTCTCTTTCCATGAGTGGATGGATATCAACAAGAGCTAGTCCACGAGACATCTCCAAGTGAAAATCAAGTGTACCATGTGTCACAAACTCTGTCCCATGGCTGCAAGCTGAATCTTCATGTGTATGTGTCTCTTCTACCTTCATGACTTCATCATAGGACCTTCAAGTTCTTCCTACATGTCTCCACTTTTTGCCATCTTCATGTTGCATTGTTTTTCATCGATTGTGGCTGACATAGAAGTCTAAAATTCTGCTATGTATGATGAAAAGTGTACCATGCTCAACTCCTCACAAAACTTATCCACCTCGTCTTCTTTTCTTCTCAAGGCATCAAAGTATATCTCACCAAGTGTGAGGAGATGATCTCTATCCGCAAGTAAGTGTAAGTAGCTTGATTTCACTACCACCAAGACCTCCTTGAGTTCATGCAAGTCAACAAGAGATGGACCTTCCTCAAAACCTTCATGATTCCCTAGAGCCTTCCAACACAAACCTGCCATCATTTTCTGAACATGATCAAAATGGGTTAGAGCATCCACAACCATACCTTCATTTACCCTTAGTTGACCTTCCAAAGGATGTGACTTATGAGACCCAACACCTCCATGCAAAATTTCTGGTTGGTCTTCATAATCATGCACCTCCAAATCAGCTTCCTTCTTGGCCTCTTCTCCATTACATCCGTGTGTAAAAAATGGGGTATCATCATGCTCTATCAAAGGGTCACCACCAAAGTAATCATGATCTTCCTAAATGGTTGATCTAGAAAGTGTATGTACAGCTATGACCTCCTTAACCACCAAGTGATCCTCCACATCTTGCAATGTCAAATCAGTCTTTTCCAAACCTCTTTGTTTACCACATATTGAAATTTTTGAATTGCCATCATTTGTATGAACAACATCCATCTCAAAGACATCCAAACCACAATTTGATTCCTTGCTAAGATGAGGTAAGGGCGATGAAACAATGCTAGGCTCAATTAGAGGAATATCAAACAAACTCATACCTTCTTGTAGCTGATCTAACATGGCTGGTTTGACAATCTCCATAGCGGTATCTTCTTTGATCTTTGTGTGCTCTTCATTTGTAGCTTCAATAGATGACTCTTCTTCAATCTTGTAGTCATCTTGAAGAGTCATGTGCTCTTCACTTGTAGATGCATGGAGTGATTCTTCTTTAGGGCCTCCACATGTATGACTAGGTGTCCAAACACCTTGACATGTGAAACAACATTGTTCTCTTCTCAATTGATTTTTGCTTTTTCTAGGTTCACCTGTAGGTTGTAAATCATGAGGAAGAAATTCTTTTTTCTTTCCTTCCTCTTCTTTTTCCTTTGCAAAAAGAGGTTTTAATATTTCAAGATGTTCTAACCTTTTCTGCAACTCATAATTTTGTTTCCCTTGATTCCACTATTTTTGCTTTGGCTTGGTGCGTTTGGTGACCTCCAAGTAATCTCTAAATGAGATGGCTGATTGAAAATTTGCCCCCAAAGCTTGATACTTAGCCAAAATTTTAGCATCCTCATTGTCCTCCATAGGTTTCTCTTGCGTAAGCTCATCCTCTTGTATAAATGTAGGAATGAATGGTCTGGATTGTGATGAACTCGTGGATTTGCTGGTAGAATGTTCCTTATTTTCTACAACTTTGCTACTATCTTCTCTCTATGTATGCACCAGATTTCTTCCATTCGTTGTGTTATGAGCCATCTGACTCAAATAAAGATTGGTATTTTGTAGCTGTCTTAGCATTTTTGCGAACATATGTTTTCTTGATGATGGTTGTTGATCGCTGCCTACCATTATTTCCTTTTGTTTTTCCAAGTTATGATCACCCTTTCCACACATGCAGTCAACCCAAACAGGCTGCCAAGTCTTGCAGCTCTAATACCACTGTAAAATCCCCAAATATTCTGCCCTGATTTTTTAGTTTAGGTTGTTTGACATTTTGTCAAAATCGGCATGTATATGACTGAATTCTAATTTTTCTAAGTTTTAGGGTTTTGTTTGTTTGATTCTTGATGGATTTCAATGCCAAAATGATCACATAAAACATAGAAATGATAGACAATGCTTGCATAAACCAATAACAAGAATTTAACATGCAATCTCCACTTTATTGACAATATATCAGATCTGAATACACTGATTATCAAGTCCGATATAGATGATATCAAACTGAATATACTTATAAAAATGTGTCTACAATATACAAACTGTAACACAGGGAAAATTCACAGATTAAGCAGTACAAGCATAACTCAAACTAAACCTACACTAACAATAAAGAACAATGGAATACAAAGCATAAACAAAAGAACGATCTCACCAAACCCCTTATGCATTTCATGGATCACCTTTATTGCACTTCTCCATTTCGCCATTGTATGATACTTGCCCTCAGATTTCTCTTAAGTATGCAAGTATAGCCTCATGATAGTGTTATTAGCAAAACATCGAAGATTAAGAAAGTTGCTTCCAAAACTCATAAGATTTCAGGAGAGAGTAATAATGATGAAGGTAAAGCCAATTTATAGAAAATATAATTTTCGAATGACAGGCTTAGATTGAAAGATAAATCGATGATTAAGATTAAAAGATGTGACATGCAATAAGATTAGTGTAAGTGATAAAGCATAAAAGGTGGGGATTAAATTAAATAATAATTTAATCTTTAGTGGAAACTGGTTGAGACACAAAAGAATAAAGGTTGCAAGTAAAGATAAAGATTGAAATAGATAGAAGATGAGAATAAATTAATTAAATAATTAAAGTTATTTAATTAATAGAGGTTTGCACGTAGAAGATAAGAATAAATCTAGATAACGGACTGATTAACCCAAAAAGTTTGTTCGTTAAAGATAATCAGATATTAAATCACCAGATAACTGAATGATTAATTTAGATCTAGACATAAGTGATAAATGACTAATTAGATAACTAAGAGATTATCTAATTATAGAGGAATATGCTATGAATAAACCTTTTTATGAATTAAATAACAATTTAATTTAACATTCAAGATTTTGCGATTAAATTAAATAAATAAATATAGTCGAAAGTGTGATAAAAATAATTTTATTTAAATGGAGAAAAGGCTAAAGAATAATTAAATAATTTAAAATGATTATTTAATTATAGTCGAAAGTGTGATAGGAATAAATTAAATAATAGTTTATTTAATTTTAGAAAGAAGATAAATTTAAATCAGCGACATAATTAAACAAATAATGAATTAATCAAGGAAGAATAAAGGTAAGAATGAATTAATTAAATAATTAAAATTATTTAATTAATAGAGGACAAATGACTTTAGAAAATAATTAAACAATTAACATTATTTAATTATGAAAATGAATATTAGAATTATGATGAAAATTAGAGTAGCAGGCCTAAGACAATTTTCAGTGTCTACACAAACAAACCATAGGATTGGGTTCACCACATACTCGTTTGCTTGTTAATTCATTTAGGCTCAATATGATCACATATATGGCAAGAAATTGCTGATGTAGATGCTCTCAAACCCTGTTGTTAATGTCTGATGTATTTCTGATAATAATGATGTAAATAGCTGCCAAAACAATCCCTAAACTCCTCCAAATGAAGGCGGCTAGGTCTAGGATTGGAGCAATGAAACCCTAGATTGATGTGATGTCAATACAACGCCAAATTTGACCACTAAACCCTTGGATCTGCAATCTGATATAAAACTGTAGAAATCTGAAACACAAATCTGCATATGAATAAATGTTGTCAATGACCAAAAATTCCTTCCAAAAAAATGCCCTTCACTCCCAAACCCTAGCAATGCATTTGTAGATGAAAATATGTCAATATAACCTTTAGATCTGAATTCTTTTGTCCTCAATCTGCAAATAAAACTTCAAACCCTAGCTAGAATGATAATTTCCTTCAAACCCTAGCTGGAATGACATTTTCCTGCAAACCCTAGCTGGTTGAAGCTCCCCAATAAAGCCAAACCTGCAAATAAGCTCAATGATAAATCCCGGATGAATCCACCTCTCAATGTGGAGTTGGGTTTTCGTCCAATCCACAGATTTCTAAAGGTTTTCGTCCTTAGAAAAGGCTGAACCTACAAATACAAGCTCTCCAAAATTTCTCTAATAGAAAATACCAAAACCAAGATGTCCAAATGACTTGCTCTCATCTATTTTAAAAGGCTCAGCTAAGTCTTCTAGAAAAATCCAATGTAACCTCCTCAAGCTTCTCAAAGAACACTTTATTTAATAAAGTGACTTTATAACATTTAATAAAGTCACTTTATAAATTACTTTATTAAATATTTAATAAAGTGACTTTATAATATTTTTTATTTTTTATTTGTCACTTTAATTAAATTAATTAAATAAAGTTATCTTTTTCATATTTATTTAAAATAGACGACTTTAAAATAATTAATTTAATTAATACTCCCTTATAACTCAATTATTTAGCTTATGGGAATAAAATAAGCTAAATATCAATATTTGCCATTACTTAGAAAAATCAGAATTCAGTCATATACATGCCAAGTGTTTGACAAAATGTCAAACAACCTAAACTGAAAAATCAGGGCAGAATATTTGGGGATATTACACGATTTCATACTCAAGTCATAGTAAACTTCAAAAGTTTGGCCATCATCATCACTTCTACAAACGGCATATTCATGGTGCTTTGCATAAAGTTTTTGGCACATATCTTTGGATTGTGTAAGATTGGAAGCTCAAGAATTGAGCTAAAAGCATTTGGTGATCAGATCACATTTGGCTTTAATATTTTTTCCATCAATCCTTTGGAGACTTGTTTGAATGGGAACTTCAAGAAATGTAGGGTTGTGGACCCACTGTTGGAGTGGTTCCAGCATATCCTATGGCTAGGAGTGTTTGATGGATGACATGTAGTCAGATCATTGCTGGCTTTGGCATTTCAACTCCTCATCCTCTATTGGATTGGAGAAGTTGTTATTGAGGGGGATTGTTAATGTAAAGTCATATATCTTTCAGAACACTTTCATTATGGCTCCTTTTCTACTAGGACCATTGGTGTGAATGTTTGGCAACTAAATGTCACCTTCCATGATTCCTCTTTAAGGAGAAATGTGGGAAGTAAGGTTTGGAGAGTAAAAATCCCTTCCTCTCGGCTCTCTAAGTAGTATTTTAGGGGGCATGTTAAGAGTTATAGAATTCATATAATCGGGCCCATAGAACTACCAATATTTGTGGTATATCTAGGGACTGGGGTCAGCAGACTAGGCTCTTGAGTGTTAACTCAACCTAAATGCTATTACGTGTACAGATAGAGAACTTTACCCAACCTATATTCATCCATTGGATCAATCATATCATTCTTTCTTTTCTGATAAATTGAGTTTTGGCATAGCTTAAGGACATTCACCAGTATCATTGTGTTCTTGTGTGTGAATGACCTATTAATGTATGGGTTTTCTTTTCTTACAATTAAGATTGAACTTGACTCTCACAATTTTGAATTTTAAGGTCTTGGAAGAATACCACTCCTCCCCTACTGTTAGTCACTTCTTTAAGACCTATCATAAAATTAGGAATAATTTATTTTTGAAAGGGATAAAAGATGTTAAAAGCCTTGTGGCTTCAAGTGCAACTTGTGAGAAATTCAGATTTTTTGCAACCATTGTACTGGTTATTAAGCAAATGAAATAAGAGAGATCCAATGAAACAACTATAGTAGTCCACATAATATTATTATAATAGCAATAGAAAACAGATTTGAAATGATAGATAAAGGCTGAAACACTGAACCACCAAAACAAGAAAGTTGAGCCACTTCAAAGGGGAAACATTTGGATGAACTAAGGCCATAAATGAATTTCACAATGTTGAATTCAAACAAACTCTTACTCTATATTTATATAGGCATAATTGGTTTATAGCAACCCATAAACCTCCAATTACCATTAGAAAGTAGAAAAGCTAGAAAACCCATAAACAATTACTCAAAGGTTATGTGTGACACATGTTGGTTAATTCATATTCTGAGCATATATAATGACATATAGGGCTAGGGGTGTCACATGCCCTTTCCTTTAAAAAAAGTCAACCTTAACATTTCATAGATGTTGATACTTCTGAATGAAGTACTCGTCCTCCCAAGTCTTGCATCTCCAGTTTGCAAGTTCTTCCATTTGACAAGTTTGCCCTGTTGTGCAATTTCTTCACTTGCTAATTAAGTATATGTGCAAGTCCAAAATGATATTTCCTTTCTCATTCAGCTTTACACTACACCTTAATGATTCAAAACATCTCACCTTTCTGCTAGTCTACTGGTTACTTCAACTTGTTTCATGCCAAAGCATAACTCTCGTAGAGACTTTAGAGAATGTTTTGTTGATATTACCCATGGTCTCTGACTAGCTAAATCCAAGTACTTGTGCAAATATGAAATGGTGATGAGATGTACAAAACATAAAGTGCTCCAAATGACGTCATCTTATTTAATTTAGGAAAGGAAGTAATATAACACTGCTCAACCAAAAAAAGCCATTTGGATCACTTGTTCATTTGAAACAAATTTGAGATAGCCTTCTAGACATTTGTTTACAATTTTCATTTATCCAACTCCAAATGATATTAAGAACTGTGGGCCACAGCGGTACCCTAAATCTTGATAAAACATATCCAAATGTTGGGAAAAATCAAAAAATTGATCTCAATTACTAACTATGATTTTGGAAGCCCTGTGATGTTTTTGGAACAGAATCATAAAAGTTAATAAGAGATGCCACAGAAATGTGTGCATTTAGTGATCTTTCCAACTACTACCACAATAGCATTATTCAATTCTTATTTAGGAGGCTTGTGATGAAATCCATAAATATTTCCATCAATAGCCAATGGTTACACCAGTGCTATAAGTATCATTTGACCATGAATGTTTTAAACTTCTTGATGTCAATCTTGAAACCTTCCTAAAATAATATCCTTAACCTCACACCATGTTTTGAGAAACCCTTAATGATCTGCTATTGGAGAAGCTTCCATCTCTAAAAGGATTTGTGATTTTAACTTTGTTCCATTATATTGAGCATCTATGTTGGCAGTTCAGGTTTTGGTTCAACAATTTGCCATTTTTTCCCAAATTCACTACAACTAAGTTCAGTCATACAATATATATTAAAATATTTAAAATAAACAGAAATATACATAATTTGCACAAAATTTACAAAATTAAATACAAAACATGGCTAACGATTGATAATTCAATGTCAATTGTCAAAAATATAAATCAAAATGGTTTATATTAGTGTATCTACACATATAATATCAATAGAAATCATCATATTTCTCTTTAACAAGAGCATCAATGTCATCAACTGGATTGTTGGAAGGACAAGCAATGTCAATGCCACTCCCACTACTTGCACTATGCAAATGATGTGTAGCAGCCTCATGCCCCTCATCCTTGATCAAGACAAAGGTAAGTCGTTAGTTAGGGTTAGATTTTCTACTTTTTTCATCAAAAAATATTTTTTGGGTCCTAAGCAAATTCTCCCTAGGCTTGCCCCAGTCCTCTAGATTCAAGCCAAGAATGTCAAGATGTTCCTAGGCTCAATCTGAAGGCCCAAGGCAAGACCGTGGGCAAACCTAGGCCAAACCTAGAGCGAGATCAAAATCTAATTCAGCCCAATTCAAGTTCGGCTAGGATCCTAGAAAACCCAGTAACATAGTTGAGCATACATAAAGACAATTATACAGACATATGAATAACATGCCCTTCACTTCAATGATGTGTCACCATCAATGCTTGATAGTTGTGGATCCTTCGACATGTACTACTCATCCTTCCAAATCATATCTCCAATTTGCAAGTTCTTCCGTTGACAAGATATTTTGTAATTGTCTCATTGCAGAATTTCTTCAGTTGTCAATTAGCACTATATGTGGTTTCAAGATAATTTTTCCTTCCTCATTCAGCTTGAAAAGCTCCTTTTGTACTCAAATCCAATTAGCAATGACCTTCTAAGGGGAAGAAAACTGTTAAGACTGAGTGAACTTGGAAAGAAGGGAGGTAGCTCCAACTTGTAAGCCATGCTGCCAATCTGACTGGGTGCCATGTAAGGCCCATAAAATTTGCGTACATAGTGTCTTTCTATTGTTTCATATGAATGTCTCTACTCTCAAAAAGGGCCAATTTCTAACTTCAAAGTGTCTCTTGCTCCTATGTTGGTCTGCTAGTTGCTTCAGCCTCTTTCATGCCATAACCAAATTCTCTTTGAGGATTTGGAGAGTGTAATGTTAAGACTGCACATGATCTTCAACCTCAGTCCTGAACCTTCAAGTGCCCATGCAAATATGAAGTAGTGGTAGGAGGTGGATATTCATACAGTAAGTCAAATGCTACCATCTTAGTCGATGTATGGAAAGCAGTGTTAAATTACCATTCAGCCAGAGGCAGTCAATTGGACCACTGGAATTGTATATACACAGCTAAAAAGATAGAGATAGCCTTCCAAAGCAGTTGTTTAAAATCTTTATTTCTTACTCTGACTGTAAATGATTTGAAGAACTATGTGCCAAAGTGGTGCCCCAAATTTGGGAAAATTTCTGTACAAAAATTGGTGGTCAAAATAGGATGCTTATCATTGGGTATGATTTCAGCACTCCCACAAAGTTTATAAACATGTTCTGTTCAATTTGAGACGATCCTGCTTGCTGAAAATGGATGAAATATGCCATAAAAATAGGCAGTTAGTCAGTAAGCATGTCAACTTGTTGATGGCCAAAACAGCACAACAACATTAAACAGAATATTACTATTCTATTTCTCCTGAAAGAGAAAGATAACACATGAAATCTAACTCCCAAGGTCCTGGTAATTGGTTCTCAATTATGCTGATTTCACTCAGTGCTTGATATAACTGTAATGTTCAAGGGGCCTTTGTTGGTAACAAAGAACAAGAATGCATAGCATCAAGTAGTCTACGTTTGGGGGGGAGGGGGTGGGTTTAAATAAAAGAAAAAGATGAAACAGAGCTTTAAATCACAGAACTGTGAGTAAAATTCTTACATACCCAGACATGCATATCAGTAATGAGTGTTCATTTCAACTAACCACAACTATAGCAAGATGCAATCCACTAAATAAACTATGCTACTGCATACATCCATAATGCTAATTCAGATACCATCAATATTCACTAAACTTACTTCAAACATATCACTCACTCATCATCCAAAACACAAATCAAATGAATACAATAACAATTTAATTCACAGATAATCCAATGATATGATCTTGAATCCAGTTCCTTCTATTAACTTTCATCAAATAAGGAACAATTAAGCACAGCAAAATCACTGGCGTATGGATTGATCGTGTACCATTAACCTTATCAAAGTAAATCCAAACTTTAAAATAATAACATGAAAACGTATGAAAACTGTAAAATGACCAAGTTTTACTGAACTTCAGAGTATCTTTCTAAAACATTGAAATCCTAGATCTAGTTTCTATCTTCTATCACCACGTGGCTGATCTTTCTTCAATTAGCCGACCTTTACAAAGTAGATTCTAATAATACATATAGGGTGCCACATGCACGAATTTCTCAATTATCAATCGAGATCCACAATTCATGGAGTTGAAACTGAGCGCAGAAGTAGACTCAAGAACCCCCGTTTTCAAGGCTGATCACTCCGTTGTACAAAAAAGGAAATCTGATACCCCAAGAAGGAAGCGAAACCCACGGATCGAACTCAGAGTTGAACTTATGTCAAAATCCACAAAAAGAGGAGAAGAGCAGATGGAGTATGACGCAAAGAGTCAGTCACTTTTGCACTGAATGCTCAAGGACGTACTCATCATAACTCGAGAATATCTGTTGAAGAGTATCCAAATCTGGGCCATCCAACCAGTCACCTTCAAATTTGATTCTTTCAAATTCTGTAGAAACCAACTTTTGCATCTCCTTTAACTTGATTAGCTCTTTTCTAGCAGTTCTTACCTCCTCCCGAATATCCATAAACTGATCTAGCAATAAACTCTCCCCATCATCTCCCTTTTGCATGATTTCTTCAAATCTATTCCTCCATCTCTCCCTTAGTTTATCCAACGACAGGCCTTCTTTATTGGAGGAATCTAAGTTGATCAAAATGGCCACAACCGCCTCTAACTCAATCACCTGTTGATTCAAGTCCTTACTCATTTCTCGGACTTCTTCTTGATGTCCATGCATAGCTCTTGACTTATACCTTATGATGCTCACAGTTTTCTCCACAAAATCTTCATTACCCTGCTCAAGAACTGAATATTCTATCAAGGTGGATTTGGGCACTTTGCTGACGTCTCCAAGCCTTTTAACATATTCCTTATATTCATCATCCTGCTTGTCCAAATCCTTACCCTGCTGGTCTAGATCTTCTACTAATTCAAGAGCAGCTTTATGAATCTTAGAGCCTTCAACAAGAACATCATCAATTTCCTGGTTGAGCTTATCCAACCATTTATCCATCATCCCCACCTTGCTTTTCATCTGAATCAAATCATCTGCCTCCCTCTTTGTTAACAAAACCGGGGATTCAGGAAGAGCAACTTGTTGAGAAATGGGACTAGAAACATCTTTCAAGAAACCATGGAGCTGATCCAATTGAGCCTTAAGCTCATCCTTGATCATCCGGGTTTTGGTTGAAGAGGCCACAATATCAATCAAACTCATTTGTTGGTTTCTTGTAGGCTTTCCCAAATTTATTGCCCCCAACTGATAATCAGTGATTTGCATGTCATCACGGCTCTTCTCCATTACAGGTATGGCACATTCAGCAATGATCTCTCCAACATCAGTGAGCCTAGTAGAGTGAAGAACCCGGGCCTTCTTTTTAGGTTTCTCTTTCCCAATTTTTTTCATCATTTCTTCCCAATTCAATGGATGTGGTTGGACAACTTGTTTCCTTTCCAAGTCCAGTTTTAACCAAGTAGGAGCAATAGGAGTAGTGGTTGCCTGGGCTGAAGAAGAAGCAACAGTAGTGGAAGACAGAGGTTGCAACAATGTAAGCCTTGGTTGAGAATCAACTTCCTGCACATTTTGTTGATCACTTTGCTCCCTTTCCTGTGCTAACTTTTTTATTTTGATCTTTGATCTGAATATCGCAATTTATCCCATATTGTTTAACTTCTTAACATAGTCCTGATGTTTCTGATCTCTTTCAGATATCTGCGACCCGCTACGAACGTTTACGAAATTTTTATTTGAAAGCGAGCCGGACTTTGTTGATTAACCTTATCTCGACTGGTTTGTTCTTTGAAAGCGACCCTTATTATTCCACCTTATCTTCCAACTCCTTCTGCTTGACTGCCAACTCAGATTGTGCCTTGGCCTCCTCTTCCTGTTGCTTAGCTAATGCCTCAGCTTGTGCCTTAGCATCAGCTTCCCTTTTAGCATCTTCAAAGAGTTTCCATTGATCTTCTTCAGTCAATATGTACTCAGTCCCTGCATCATCTGTCATATCAAAAGATGTTAATGCCGGATGCTCTTTATTAGATGCAGTCTTTTCTGAATCTGTTTCAATATTATGTATCTCAATTTGATCCTCCATTTGCTTTAAGACTTATGCTTCACTATGGAGAGCTCCCTTTGATGATTCTTGGCCTAATTCTTGTGCCTCAGAGGGCTGAGTAGATGCCTCCCCTGCAGCAGATGCAGAAGCACCCACCTCCGCAGTTGTTTCATCTTCCTGTACCTCTGGAAGGTCTTGAGGAACCACCTCCTCTTCTTGTGCACTAGAAGGCATAAACTCTAAAGGTTCTTTAGGTGCCATCCTTCTCTTTGCCCTTTTATATCCTTGGGTGGTACCTGCAGCCTTCCTCTTCTTAGATGATGTAGCCTCAAGCTAATTAGCTCTCAAACTCACCCATTGAATACTCCTATCGAGCACTTGTCTTGCAATCTGCATTATGTCAATTGTCTCATCTGCATTCCAATCTATTGGATCAAGATCCTTAGTTCCAATCTTGTTTGCATCATACCCGGAATCAAAACTATCCCATCATAGGATAATGTGTCGGGAATGTCTTCTTTTATCCCAAACTCAATCATAAGTGGGATAGGTATCCTTTCATAATTCCTCCTCCTAAGATCATATTTATCTTGCAAGTCCTCCCAAAAATCCTCCAACAGATTAAAGTGCTTCTCAAAGACATTGGGGAGCAAAGCCCTCATCTTGTGTTTGGGGTCATAGCATTTCCTGGCCGTATACAGGCCCAACTTCAAATAAACTAATTCATCACAAACAGTCTTAGCTGCCTGAATGTGTGGACAGCAAAAGGCTCCCAACTTCATTGGAAATTTATGGCAACCAGTCTTGTGTTTGTTGCCGAACTGGAAATTAACAGCCAAGGCTTGATAAATAAATTCCATTAGGATGATTCTATCACCACAACACCTAGGTAGCAAATGGGGATGACCATCAAAGCCTGCTAACCTAAAATAGGTGAATGTGGGGTACTGGATAAACCAATGCCCCCATTCATTCACAAAAGCCATTGCCTCCCTACTAAGTCTATACCCAGCATCACCATTAAGCTTGTTAATTATGACATAAAGAAAGGCATCATTAACCCTTCTATAATGTTGCTCTAATGCCTGCAAGGTGAGCTGGTTATAATACTCCCACACTCTCTTCTGTCCTTGGGCTTCCCCCAATATACCTATTGTCTGAAGTCTAGGAAAAATCCCCACTCGGGCAACTGCATAAACCACATAGGAGGTCATAAAGAAACGCTTGGTTTCTCTCACCTTTATCATTTGATTGTGAAAGTTGTCTGATACTATCATTGACCAGTCAAATTGTTGCCTCCCATCCAAAATAGTTTGAATGAAAGGAAACATCCATTCTTTAAATAGTGAAGCATCCCTTTTACCAAACACCCTAGAGAGGAACATGATTATATCTCCAATTTCTTTACTAAAGTCCGCCTTCTTAGGCTGGTCTGGAAGCTTGGTCAGAGACTTCTTCTCCACTCTCATCCAAGTCTTATTCATATGAAATCTATTCCTCTCCTTATTATCACTGTAAAGCTTCAGAGCCTCCGCCTCATTCAATTGTTTAGGATTCTTGGGATCAGGTATATGAAACAGGAATTTGATCATTTGAGGTGTGAAGTCAATAACAACATTACCATTTACATCCACACAC